>CM054113.1:185287157-185484657 GCA_028673005.1 Tanypteryx hageni | reverse complement strand
TCCCCGGGGCCTCGCCAATCTGAAGTCGTCTGATTGGTGAGTGTTCACTGGGTTTCCTCATCCCAACACCTTGTTGACATCCATATATCCATTTTACCTTTCCTTTTCCGTAAGCTGTTTTATATATATATATATATATATATATATATATATATATATATATATATATATATATACACACACACACACACACACACACACACGCGCGCGCGCACCGATCCACGCGAGGTATTACACTCGAAATAAATATATAATTTCTGTAGATACGAACTATGGTATTGGTAACTATGCTTATGGGACATCAGAGAAATTGTTTCGATAAAATAACTGTTGAACTACTTGTTGAAGTTCAGTGAAATCATACTTTTTTGTCTCCTTGTCGCTTGAGTTGCCGCCTAAGGAATAACAAAAATTAAATTATTAAATTGCTGTCAGAGTTATGCCATTGCAGGCTGGATACAAAAATACATTCATCCTCTCCGTGCTTAAAAATTTTATGTCGTAATCTGCGTCAGTATTAACGACTAAACCTTAGTCACGTAAAGTTCTCAGTGCTTACTGGCCATATAAACTTCTAACAAATCTGGCGGATGGCGTCTCATTTCGCAGAAATTTCCATCTCCAGAAAGTGCGTAATTACTTCTCAAAATATCTCATGCGCGACGTGCGGCTTAGTATGACGATCTTGAAGACGAATTGGGAGATGTTCCGAGGTGAAAATGGGTCTTTTCATGCCGATCCTCATCCCTTTTCCCCTCTATATATTCTCTCTCCCTCTCGTCTTCATCCTATTCGCTTTCAAAGAGTTGCCGCTCCGTCTCACACATCTCGAGAAAACCGTTCCCCCTCGATGACCCTTGAAGGGGGAGAGAGAGAAGGTGAAAGAAAACATTCTCTCTCGCTCTCTCCCTCTCGCTTGGTGGCGCCGCCACTCGTCAGCCTCGAACCTAACGTTGCGGAGGCTTCAGCTTCTTCATCTCCCGGGAACTGCGAGATCATTTGTGTCGAATGAGAAAGTAGGATGGTACGGGAAATGAGAGGGTTGGGGGGGGGAATAAAAGGTGGGGGAGTGAGGGTAAAAGTGGGAGTCGGAGTTCGTAAACTGTTCGGATCCCACGTTTTGTTTTCATCCCTCCCGAAAAGCGAACTTTCCAGTCTCTGTGGTGCTGTTTTTGGTCGCCTCGCGTGTCTGGATGGAGGATGCGAGCCCGTGGTAAGGTCTGGTTTATGCAGCTTTTAACGAGGGGGTTAAGGACCGAGCGATTTATATTTTTCTGCTCGTTTTTTTGTGCTCCTCGCGCCTCTCTCGCTATTTTAATGCTGCGGTTTGGCGGGATTTGTTGAGGTCGGAGGAAAATGTTTAAAATGGTCTCTTTCGTTAGTCTTAAGTGATCCTTTTGAACTGGAGGTGCTGAATTAGTCGGAAGAGTGGTATCTGTCTGCGTTAAGCGTTTGAGATTGGATACTTTTCCCTTATTTTAACTTGTTAGTTCGGAAACGGTAACATGCTTACGATATCTCTTTATTATTATTCATTGAACCATCTTGCTTTTTGGCCTAAAATCATTTTCCGTATGAATAAGCTCGGGAAAATTCTTTCTGCTTATTAGTTTTATGTATATATCCAATTCTTTTCCTCTAAAGGTGATGTTTTATGTAGACTTTAAGTTGGCGAAAGTTTTATTGCTCGGGGAGTAAAATTTTCTAGGATAATAAAACCTATTGGAAGAAGAAAGATTACATTATACATTATTTCCGAGAATGCTTTACCTAAGTCACTCCTATAACAATAAAACAGTAGAGTGATCCAGGCACGCAATTCGTAAGGAGAGTAGTTGCTCTTATTGGTGATTTAACGAACGCTGCATGTAATAAGAGTTTTATTTAGTTAAAATATCGTTGAATTAAGGATGGTTACTTCTCATTGGAAAGACACATTAGGCTAATCGTTGTATTGCTACAAAAGCTATCTGTATAACTTTCCTAAGCACTTAAGAATAAAAAATTGAACAGTTTAGTACTTGTCTTAGTTCAATAGCCATTACAAATTGAAGGTACCTAAGACAAGGACTTAATTTTTGAATTTTTTATACTTAATTGCTAATTCTGGAATTTATTTTCAGCCATAAGAGGGGCTCGATTATTTTCTCATGCTGTGTTTCACCCTGCTTGTAAGATAAAAATGTTGTCAACTTAATTTAAAATTATATTAAATAATATTTATTCCTTTTGGTGATTTATTAGGGACAGAATTGAGTTTTCTGTCAATTTTCATAATCTTAATATTTTACAGCGAAAACTTAATAACCTGATTATCATTTCTGATTTTTAATCCAAGGTCAGATTTTCGGAAAGAGGTGATAAATATTCGGGTGGATATTCAAGTATATCCGTGTTAATTAATTTTCTAAAAATTTCTAATGTCTTTGCTGTTTGTTAGTTAGCCCTATTCTCGCAAACCTCAACGATTTTTTGTCTCACCGTTCTAATCTCTTTGTTCTGTCCGCGGAAATAACTTTTCCAAGACGTTACTTCGGTAAAGTTTTTCGGCAATAAGTACAGCAAAAGAAACCCAAGAGGCAATGTTTTAATGTCAGTCGACAAGTTCGTGACTTTTCTGGGAAGAATAGTTTAAATCCGTAATCATGACATTTTTTTGCCCCTCTTTAAGCGAGTCGAAATCATTTTCCTTATTTTTTCCCGAGATGATAAATCAAAAGGTTTTATCTCGCGGTGATGAAAAATAAATCGCCATCACGCTCCGTAGTCACACGGTCGAATGCAACTTCTTACGCCGTGCAGGGGAAAAAAACCGTGTTCCCAACGGTCGATTATGTGCGCGCCTCCGTCGCTAATGAATTCTTATCTAATTCCGTCTTTCTCCTCCACCCTCTCCTAGCTCGAATTTTTTGTGCGCGCGATTAAAACGTCGCGATAGGTGCCAGAGAAAAAATTAACAGTCATCCGTCTCGACCTTTTTATCTTAAAGATCTACTCGCCTCACCTTTCCTGTTCGGGTCGAAAGTGAGGGAGAAAAAAACACCTACTTGCGCCACTTTTGCGGCAAGCTTTTCCGCGAACTTTTCTCGTACGCGTGAAAAAACGACGTTCGCTTGTTAAAAATTATACGGTTTGCTTATAGCGATTTATTAAGAAAACTTACTCGTTCGTGTTGAAAGATAGAGGGACAATCTTGACGCGCTCTATGGACGGCTCCTCTCGGGATTTTTGAAATGTTATGACTTTCTGTTTGCGTTAAGTGCGGCGCAATTATTAAAGGGAATGTATTCTTCAAGGTGGCGTGCCATTATTAAGCCGTTGTGAATTTACATCTAAAGGGAACCTGGCGTATTTATCCCAGTTAAAATTGGTTTTAGTATATTTTACGGTGCTAGGGTATGTTGGTTTTTCATTAGGGTTTTATTTATCGTTGTGGCTGTTGTCGTTGTAAGGAGATACATATATTAGATGTAAGGGTTGTTTTCAGCTCATATAATCACTCTCAACCATTTCACCTCTGAGAAAATCGTATGGGAAAACGATTGTTTCGCATTCCCTCGTGATTTTACCACAGTTTAACGACGCTATCTATTGCCTCCAGCGTACCTCTCAATAACCTCCTACGGTGGAAATGAAACCGAAATGCCCCATCTTCTTCTACGGAATCCTTAATGCGTGTTACGAGGGTGCGTCGCCGCCGCTATTTTTCGGCGGATTGCATTTTTCAAGGCTTCATATCGGCATTTTTCCCCCTTCGGGCGCGGTCACGCGCTTCGAAGCGTCGTCACGGATGACATAAAAAAGGTAATTTTTCCCCATTTTATTTTCAATACCCGTTCTCGAGGAAAGAAAAAAAGAGCGGAATGATGGGAATTGGATGGAGGCGATTCAGGGTGTGCGAGAGAGGGAAAGGGTATAAAAGTCCCTTCACTCGTACGGGAAGGGTTAGACATTAGCGCCTGGGGCACGGGAATCGGGAGAGGAGGCGGAGCGGGAGGTTGGAGATGAGGTGTGGATGTGAGGAGAGGAGAAGGGTCTTTCGAGAGGGGGAGGGAGTGAAGGGAGGCGGAGGGGCTGGAGGAGGGAAGGTGTGAGGCGATAGGGCGTAATGAGCGCGCACCATGGCCGTGATTTATCACGTCGTCCCTCTCTCCGTGCAACGCACCCTAACTCTCCTCCATCTCGTTGCTCTCCCGTTTTGCATCCCCGCCAACTCTCCCGAACGTATCATCCATCTATACACACCTCCTTTCTTTATCTCTGCCTCTATCTCTCTCGCTACCCTTCTCATTCTCTATTATGAGCCTAACTCTGCTCTCTTCATCCCTCTGCGCAATTCCTCCGTCTCTCTCACTCCATCTCTTTCTCTCCGCCTCTCGTTCCCTTTCTATTTCTTTCCTTCTACCTCCATTTCCCTTCCTCTCTCACTTCATCTTTCCCCTTTCTTTTATCCTTCATCCCTCCTCTCTTTTTCTCCCTCCCTCTCTCCCTCCTCTTCTACCGCCTTCTATCTCCCTCTCCCTCCCTCTTTCTCCTCTCCCACCCTCTTTCCTATCCCTTTCTCTTCCTCCTTCTCTCTCCCTTTCTCACTCTTCCTTTCTCTTTCTCCTTTCGTCTCTCCCTCTGTTTCTCCTTCTCTTCCTCCCTTCTTCCCTTTCCCCTTCACTTTCTCCCTTGCTCTCTTCCTCCTCCATCTTTTGCCCTCTCCCTCCCATTTGTGCTCGCCCACACCTTTACCCTTTTACCGGCATCCCAATAACTTCTGTTTTCCTCTCTATTCCCTCTCAATTCCTGCCGCATTCTCTCTATACTCAGTGCCTCGCCCCTTTATCGTCGCATCTTTTTTCTCTCATTTATTTCTTTCCCACCTCTCTCCTTATTATCCTTTTGCTTTTTTATAATTCTTTTCACCTTATCCGACGCGGCTCTTACTTTTGTTCATTTTTCACCCGCGCCCTTTTTCCCCCTTTTATTTTTCCACCTTTTTTCGCATCGTAATCCGTTTCTTTCCTAATTATTCTTTCGCCTCTGCGTTCCTTTCTTTCCTTCTGGTTGTCCTTATCCTTAACTCTGGGTGCTTTCCCGTGATTAATTATTTTCTGTTTTGTTTGCAGGTCAATTTCACGGTCGCTGTCGTCGTTAGCCGTAGCTGTTACGTTTGCACTGAAATACTATTCCCAAATGTAGCTCCTTAGGTGTTATATTTCCGTTAATTTCTTTATAAAACGTTTCAATAACGATTTTACAAATAATCCTGTTTTAATTTTTAGTTTTAGTTTTCGTCTTTTTATTACTGTAGTTTCCTTGACTCATGCGTTCACATGTACCGTAATTCTGTCGACATCCAAAATTGAAAAATATAAAATATGTTGAAAAAATAATTGAATTTTGCGATTGATTTTTATCCCATCTAACGGCAAGGCAAATACTTTTTGTATTCAAAACACCCTCAGTAATGCGAATGATGTATATATTTCATGCTTAGTATTATTTTACACGATTTATTTTTTTTGTAATACCCATTTGATGATTTTTCATTTGAATACGAATTATTCTTCATAATGCATTAGTCTAATATAGGAAACGATAACTAGATAAATTAATGGTAAATATTTAATCACCAGATCGATATGTGCGCTAAATATTCAGGTGAAACTTTGCTCTCTTAAATTTACTCCGAGTTTACCTCGAGGTAAATTTCCTTCGTCAATTCCCCATCTTCAGGAATACGTCGAGCATTCTGTGCCTAAGGTTTTAAAAAAATCACCAACTCCCTCGCATAAATATCTCCCTTGCTTTTAATTTTTTCCTTTATCTCCTCTCCTTTCATTCGCAACCACGCTTCCCTCGGTTTCTCCTCTTAGTCTTTTCTTCTTCAGTTAGTTCTCTTTCTTTCCTTTCCCTTTTCTTAAGGGAAACTTTCCTTCACCCACCCCCGCGTCTCTTCTCCCTCAACTCCCCCTTTCCTTTCCCCTCCCTTTCCTCCCCTTTCTTCTCCCGATCTCCCAAAGGGAGAGTAAATCAACCGGCAAAAATAGAGAAAAAAGTGGTAGGATGGAGGGGTAGAAAATGTAAAAAAAGAAGCGCTTGCCGCGGTTGGCGTGGGAACTACTGAGGGAAAGAATAAAACGGCGAGGATGCACGGCGGGGAGCGAAAAAATGGAAGTGTTGGCGAGGCCAAATAATTCCGGCATTGTTTGTGCCCACGCATTCTCCGACGTTACGCCCTCCCGTCCTCTCCCTTTCTCTTTCCTTCCTCCCCAACTTTCTCACCTTTCTCTCTCTCTCTCTCGCACGCGCACTTTCGAGTGGGAATGTTGTGCAGCCGCCTTCTCGGCCTACTTCGATTACAACTTCTTCCGTCGTACGTCGCATATACGGCTGAAAGTGGCCTTAGCTCCCACGTCTCCCAAGTTTTTATTTTTGATTAAGTTTTTGGTGACTGGCTGGAGTGGCGTTTTTTATGG
Source organism: Tanypteryx hageni (assembly GCA_028673005.1). NCBI lineage: Eukaryota > Metazoa > Arthropoda > Insecta > Odonata > Petaluridae > Tanypteryx > Tanypteryx hageni. The sequence continues at coordinate 185,478,190 of CM054113.1, read as the reverse complement.
CTCGGCGATCCGCCAGCTCTTCTATCTATCTGAGCTTTCCGACGGGTCGATTGATTTCTTTTTTAACGAATGGCGACCTCGATCGTATACCGCGATAGGTACGATATTGCGAGATGAATGATATTCAGTATTTGTTTAAAAAACTTTCTATGAAAGAATGGAATGGTGTTATTTGATCGATTTATGACTTATTGATATTGTTTTGATATTTTTGTAATTATCAACGATTCTTCAGTGAATTTAAGTGTATTCACTCGCTTCAGTTCAATAGTCAATTCAAAAGAATCGTCGACCTTAACTAATGGCTAAAATCAAATTGACAAACTATGTCTCTCCATTGCTCATGAAATTATCTATTATCTATCTACTATCGGTGTGTCACCACTGAGCATGTTTCTCCAACTATTTAAGGCTTTTGGATAAACATTTTTGTCACTCCGCTCAAACGTTGATTTATCTTTTTCGCTGTGTCTATGAGACGAAAGAATTCTCTCCATGGAAAATGTCGTGTCTTTTATCCGATCGAATGTAAAAGAATGTAATAGTATAGAAAAATAGAAAAAGAAATATGGCTCCGCGATTCATTGTTCTGCTCTTCATCGAGATTTCGAAATGGCAATAACGCGATTTTACGTTTGGCAGAATGAATTCAATGCGATAAAATGCACGGTGATGTATTCGTTCCCATTTAGACCCGCGATATGTTTCCATCTGATTAATCATACGAAGACAGTTAATCAATGAGCGCGGATGTGAGAACTAACTATTTATTAGAGAGGTGTCCGAAAATCGTTTCCCGTGGAAATGAAAAATCATTTAACATTGATCACTTTCATTCATAATTTTTATATTAGGTAGACTGGTTCTCATTCGGCGAGTTATGGGAATGAACCCCTTTGTTTAGGCTGGCGTTCAATTATGCAGTTTTTATAATTAATATGCCATTCCCCGTTGGTCTCTCGAGCAATGAAATAAACCGGAGTGGCCTTAAATTAAGTAAAAGTAGTAAGTATGATGGCTGGCATTTCAATGTTTAATTGGCTTTTTTTTAATTTCTATCAAATGATAATGCAAACGCGGCGTTTATTATCCCTTGGGGAAATAGCCAGGGTGCACCGCGTTGAATATTGTTCAAATGTCTTCATAGTATTATTTTATCATCATTGTCTATACATCACGATATCAGTAATAATTATAATCCCAATAATTCGAAGCAGAAATAACAGCAACTATTCATAATCATCTCCTGTTCGTAGTTTTGTTTCAAATCATCTGCAAGATTTATTTACTCACATAAAATTTTAGTTTTATTTTATCAGACCTCCCATCGGCTTTGCAAAATGATGTTTATCCCCGTTTGAAATTGAAAATCCTTCATTTCACCTTGCGGTATATTTCCTTTATTGTATCTTCCAAAGTGTTATGTTTTGAAAGTATATTCGAGTCACGGTGGTCCTCATCCAATGTAAAATATTTTGACCAAAAATATCGGCAAATTCAAACGTTCAGTATTTTCCCTATGAAATGGATCATGTTTGAGATAAGAGGTTTTTCTCAGGTTTGCATGTGAACTTCCTCCTTTAGTATAACTTATGATGCCGATTTTGGATACCTGCTATTCTCGATGTGTAATTTTTCCAAAAGTCTGGGGGTGCGATTTTATTTTATAAAAAAATGGCGATTCAACGGTTTGTTGTACTCTGACCTCTCTTGGTGCTAGTATTATTTAATGTATCAATAAATTGTTCCTGTTTTCCGGATGATTGATTTTGTCCCGGAATTTTTTCTGTTCTTTTTTCACCAAGTATCCGTCATCTAAAGATAAACATTTTCTCGTTAGGAATTGAAATTCGTTTTAATTTTAGTTCATGTCTTTTGAAGTTTTCACGTGTTTGATATTGTGAATATGCTTCGACCGTAGAAATCGCACGATAGAGACGCAATCATTAAATTTATACTGCCTCTAACGAGAGAGAATTTTCCGCCGGTCAAGAACATAAAATACCGCCGAGTTTGTTCCGAACATTCGCCCACCGCTTCTCCCTCGCCGCGTTTCATTTTCCACCGCGAGGGTCGTTAAGTCAAACGCCATCCGAACAGCTCCGATTTCCAAGATCGCGAGAGGGAAGTTGTGGGCGCGTTGTAGCGCGAGAGCTTCGTTCTCCCGAAATAAAGCAAACAAGTTCTGCTTTTGGCGCGCGCACGGGGGGAAGAGAGGAAGGCGGGGAAGAAAAAGAGGGAGGGGGAGGGACTTGATTAACGAGAATAACTACGCGTGAATAAAATGAAAAGGGTTGGGAAAAAAATTTCTCCTCCCGTAGTATTTATTTCGAGTGATTTACCACTGTGTTTCTCCCTTGTTGCGAATTCGACCGAGGTTCCGGTTGGGAAAGGCGATAGTTCGGTGGGTTTTTTTTTAAGGTCGGGGGATGGAGGATAGGAGGTGGAGGATTGGGGAAAGGCGTGTGAACGTTGGTGAGAGGTAGGAAGTCCCTCGACGTGGAGCGGGTAAGAGATGGGGGAAAAACAATTAAGGGTGCGTAGGGAATGGGGATGCGAAAATGACATCCTCCCCTTATGATTAAAAGGGAAAGAGGGAAAGGGGCGAGGAGGGCGGCGGGAAGGGATGAAAGTGAAAGTCGGCGGAAATGGAAAAGATTGGCTGCCGAAATTCGCAGATTCGCAGGGATGTTAAAAAGGGGAAGAGAAGGTGTTCGGTTATGTATAAGATGGGGAAGGGTTGGGATATCACGAGTTACTACAGGGCAGCGCAAAGGGTTTTAATTATTGAATGAGGGGGCGGTTGCCTGAGAAAAAGGAGAGGGTTAAGAGTTTTGGGAGGAAGAAAGTGCGTGGGATGGATGAGTATAAATTTTAAGGAAAGGCCGGACGGTTGATGCTAGGCTAGAGTATGGATAAGAAAATGGTTTATCGCGTGATGAATGGGGATTAATTAAGCTCGCAGTGTCGAAAAAGTTTTCGTTAATTAGTGTTAAGAATCGTTAATTAACTTTGTCTACGATTTGTAATTAATGGGTACGTCACATTGCCTTCATTATCGTTTCTACGGTTAAATCACCGGTTACGGGTGTGCGAAAGATTTCTCACGTTTGCTCAATTTTCGCACTTCTACAAACGGGTATTTTTTATTTATCATATACTATATAAATGTGATGCTCTGGAGCAAAGCTCTTCGGTCTTTATTGTTGACGCTTCCTTCAGAGCATTTTTTAATGATCGCGTACCTTTTAGTGCACTTTAAAGTGATAATGAAATGAATAACACTTGTATTCAAATATATAACTCATGTTTATAACCTTAGAATTCACAGTCTTGGCGAATTTTATGACGTTATTCTTAGTCGTAGCATCGAAATTTTTTATCTCGAAGTTATGCATGAATGACGAAGCAAGAAGGAAACTTACTATCTTTAACACTTGACGTATCCCAAGGGGTACGCGTACCACTGGTTGAAAACCCCTGCTCTAGAGAGATTACAGAGCTGAATAAATAACACATCTTATGGAGAACCTAATTTATTGCGAAGTTATGATATTATTATTTGAACATTTCCTCTTATATTTTAGACCGCGTGACACTTTGAAGTAGATTTCCCGTTGGTGGCATTGAATCAGTGTTTATTTTCCTGCCTTAAATGATTTTGATTTCTGAATTTTAACATATTTCAATTGGACTCGAAAACATGTTCTCTCATCTAATTCCTGTGAAGAAGGGTTGGAATTAATTCACGTTGATTAAAGAAGTGGTAATTTAATGACTAAATAAAGAACGGAATTTAATTCCACAAAGGAATGGTTAATATTTATCAGCATTTTTCGTTGCAACGATTGTCGTTGAATTTTAACGAAGTTTGTTTTATAGCAGAAAGTTATGTTGCTTTTCACCTCAGGCGTGTCTGATTTCGGTGTACTCCGGAATACTAATTATTTTGTTTCATAAAAACCCCGACGATTCTTCCGTTCTTTTGTTTAAGCCCGTAACGTTGTAGGATATAATTCCGACCGTTTTAAATTTATTATAAAGCTTTTATTTTAGATCTGCTTATAGTTGTTTTATTTCTATGCCTAGTCGTTATTAATTTGCAAGAAAATAATCCAGCCATTGTTTACGTCTGATACCACGGACTAGAAAAAAACTCAGGAATCCGATTTTGCATCTCTCTGCTGGCAACTTTTTATTACTTTTGTGAATTTTGTGTGTCGGATTTACCTGTTGATTTCCGTTGGGTTTAATTCTTGTAATCACTTAATCTCTTTAAAACGAAAACGAAAAATTTAAGTTTCTATTGGTGGAGTTCACGTGAAAGCGAAGGCAACATTACTTTGTGAAATGCTTCCATAATAATTGCAAAAAAATCGTTAGTGATAAGCATATTGATACTTTTATAAATATTTATTTAGATTGTAAATATATTTTGTTGTTTTTTTCGTTCCATGCAAAAGTTTAAGTCTTTATTTTAATTTGTGACTGTTCTCATAGCCTATTTATCTGTTATTTTTTTCGTCAATTTATTTACACAAAGCATGCTATATGTCGTTCTATAGAAACGAAAATCAACTCCATAACCAACGATGCTTTCATCGAACTCCTCTCGAATCAGTCTTTGTGCTCGGGTATCGAATCTCTACCTGTACAACTCACGTCATTTTATAAACTCCTCCGCCATATCTGTTCTGATAAAGTGCGAAACAGAGACGAAGTTGTAGAAATTAAAATAGCGGAATGATAGCTGATTTTATCTGACGCCACCATTTGTTTGTCTTCAAACATTTTCGCGGAAATCTTTTTTCCTTTCTAAATGTTCGTCTCAAGCGTAACAATCTCATAGGCAATCATTTAATACTTAAGATTTAGGACGGAGATCCTCTCCGAGGAATTTCTCTAGAAAATGTTCGATGTTTCTCCTTTTCTCTCTCTCCCTATTTCCCTCCCTCCCTATTTCCCTCCGCATGTCCACCCCTTTCGTACCTCCTTTCGAGATTAAACGTCCATAAGGCAAATTGATTAAAAATTCGTCCTGCCTACCGCCCACGCAGGCGTGCGCCCAAATAAAGAATGAACGCGCGACTCTCTTAACGAGCTGCTTTTTGTGTATTCAGGGGGTGTGTGGATCCACGGACGTTTAAAGGGCGGTCAGCGGGGAATTTTATGTGGACAAACGAAAAAGGGGGTGACGTCGGTCTTTGGTTGGGAGTGGAGAGGTTAGAGAAAGTTCGCGTGGGTGTGTAGAGAGAAGCAGAGAGGCCATTAAAGCGGGAGGATACGCACAAGTATTTTTTCCGTTTTGACTCATTCCCAGAATTGAGGAATTTCGCCGAGCGTCCGTGCGATTTTCCTCTTATCTATTCCTCGTACTCGGAGGGTCGTGTGGCGTCTCTTTCGGATGCGTCTAAATATCTCTCTCTCTCATTTCCAACCTAGGATCGCGTGCCGTCCATTACAAGCGTGTTCTCTAAAGGAGAACTAGAGTTTACCCTCCGTCGTAGTGGCCGTTTCCGGTGGTCGTTATCTTTTCTTCACTCGGCAAACCTTGTGTGTCCTAGAGGTCCTCTTTGCTTCGTTAGGAGCGTCGTTCAGGTTAATGAGAGACTTTTCCTTCGTTTCGGAAGTCTGCGCATGGGAGGTGTTTGGATTTTTAATCCTTATCATAGATACACGGTTATGTTCTTTTTCCTTAAAAAATCTGATGTGGCCACCACATGACTTTCTTCATATCTGTAACATTTCTAATAATTCCAAATAGGTTACATAATAACAAATATTTTAAGAAAATGCGAGAAACTTTTATGCTTTACAAAGAACTTTTATTTCAGTAGATTTTTACATTTATCAAATATTAAAGCAAATATTTCAAAATAACGGATAAGTGACAAGAGTAAACACCCACTTCCAGTTGACCAGTTTTTACCAAAAACTATTCAGTTCTTGTGACTTTTATAAAAATGTTAAATATAAAATTTCGCATTGATCTGATTGATAGTTTTTGAGTTAGAGCACCCACAAAAAAGCTTTCACATACACACTCATACACACACACACAGACATCATCGAGAAAATGGTCAAAACGTGTTCAGGTGACCTCAAAACGTGTATTTCCGTTGAGATCTCGAAGTCGATTTTTTTCATGAAAACGATACTTTCCCCTATACTACGTATGGAGAAAGTAAAAATGCGAATTATGCAATCGATCTTTAAGAGTAATTATGATTACAAAAGAAGCTTAATGTGCCGTGATAAAATGGTTATAGGCACGCTCTTGGATAAAATTAATCTGGTTAGTATCGTTTTCGAACACGAATAAAAATTCCGAGCGGATAATTTCGTTTCGTATCCTTAATCTTATGCACCAGTTACAACGCCTGAGGTTTAAAAAATTGGAATTTTTCAGGAATATGATACAAAGAGCGTCAAGCGCCTATATCAACATAAAATTGGTTTTAAAAAATCTGATTTGGCCACCGCATGACTTTCTCCATATCTTTAATATTTCTAAAAATTCCAAATAGGTTACATAATAATAAATATTTTAAGAAACTGCGAGAAAATTTTAGACTATACAAAGAACAGAAATAAACTCAAACCGTAGTCTTCTGATATTGGATATAGTCACAAAGCTCCAACAATGAAGAAAATAAAAAGGAGTAACTAAGCGTCAATTGTTAACAATAGTCTTCGGTAGGTGGCGTGGTGGTGGCAGCTAAGAATATAAGATATCTCTTAAACAATGCATTATATGGGAAAATGTTTTAAAGGTTATAGAAAATTAACTTTCCTACAATATTTATTCTAATACATTTTTACATTTATCAAATATTAAAGCAAATATTTCAAAATAACGGATAAGTGACAAGAGTAAACACCCACTTCCGGTTGGCCGATTTTTACCAAAAACTAATCGGTTCTTGTGACTTTTATAAAAATGTTAAATATAATATTTCACGCTGACCTGATTAATAGTTTTTGAGTTAAAGCACCCACAAAAACGCTATCACATACACAGACATCATCGAGAAAATGGTCAAAACGTGTTCAGGGAACCTCAAAACGTGTATTTCCGTTGAAATCTCGAGGTCGATTTTTTCATGAAAACAATACTTGCCTCTATACTACCTATGGAGAAAGTACAAATATGGATGTGCGCGCGCGTTGGAAAGCATATGGAAGCTCCTGTTTTTGATAACCCATTACATGTACATATGAAGAATTACTGTGGTAGCAATTTACTGCGTGGCGATCGAAATTCTTTACATGCAGGTTCTCAGTCAACACTGCGCTTTCATTCTGTAAATTTTAGCCAGCCACTATTTGTTGGGAATGTATACATTGATTCTAATTTATCGCGCCATAGATAATTGTAAATATTTGAATTTTTTTAGCGCCCAATTTTATAGGTTATTATTTATCGCCTAAATATTTTGCCGGCGTGGAAGGCAACGGGAAACCACCACACCGTGTATGTATATTCCCTAGTCAAAACCAATTAATTAATTAATTGGTAGGACCTGTCGCAAGACAGAACACGAATGAATGAATGAAATATTTTGCATAAAAGTATATGGTTACCCTCCTCTTGCGAAATTATATCGTGCCTAATCTTAAAGTCAAAGCCTCGAATTTATGCAATTTGCATTCGCTCTCATCTCTCTATTATGCAAAGTACCTATCTTTTTTCGCTTGTTCTTTTATGGTTGTATGACTTAAATGTTTTCTCTCTTGAAGACGTCTTCGTTTAGGTCTAATCATATTTCCCCTCTCCATTCGAGTGCTTAACTCCTCTTTCTCTCTCTCTGTTCCTAAATTTTCCGTTTCATTCTATAATCCTTCTTTGTCTACACAACCATTTCCTGCCTTTTAATCTTATGACCCTCTTAAAGCACACCCGTTTCGCATACCGACTTTTTAACGCTGTCCATTTTCATCTCGGTTTATTACTCGCTTTTCCCTTTTTAACTGTCGCCTTTTTCTCTCTCTCCCTCCCCTCTCTCCCTCCCCCCCTCTCTCTCTCCCTCCCCTCTCTGCCTCCCTCTCTCTCCCTCCCTCTCTCTCTCCCTCCCCTCTCTGCCTCCCTCCCCTCTCTGTCTCCCTCCCCTCTCTGCCTCCCTCCCCTCTCTGCCTCCCTCCCCTATCTCCCTCCCTCTCTCTCGTTCTCCTTCTCTCGTCCTCGCTGTCTTTTATTTCTCGTTTCTTTTATCTCAGCCATTGTTCTCGTTCTATCTTCTACTGAGTCGAAATATCTTCCCTTTTCTCTCTAGTTTTGTAGTCTTTCGTTCATCGCATCATTAAACTTTTTCCTCTTGCATTTTATTTCTGTTGCCATCTCTGTGCATATCTTTACAGCATGCTATTCCTTTTAATTCGTCGAGTCGAAAATAATTCTTTTTTTCCCCTTTAATGGCTTTATTCTATCGTTCTTTTTTATCCTCATTGCTATTCACCTACACATCGAGTTGTTTATTATTGGTCTTATTTTTTGGCTGCATACAAGAACGCGTTGAAGTTTTGATATTACTACAATTCGCTCGTTTATGTTTCTGTAGTGTTTTCTCAGCCTTTGTTTGCGGATTTTTTCACTGAGGTAAGTGCGGGTGTATCGGGTCATAATTTATAAAATCAATCAGAACAACATTCACAAAGGTTAATTTTTAAAAGCAACTGTATGATATCAAAAGGTATTTCTTGCTCTTAATCTTCCATATCTCAAATTCATTGAAAATCCTTTTAGATTTGGAGAATTACGGTTGTTGTTAAGCAAAGTAAATGACCCTATTCACCCGACGAAAGGGAGTGAATCGGGTCAGGCGAAAGGTGAAAAGGGTTAGCCAAAATATAATCGACAATGAAAGCAAACAAGAAAAAAATATATCAATGCCTCATGAGCAGTTATTTAAGAAGATAACATTGTGTCAAAATACATCGTACAATTCAGTACATAAGAAAAGTAACTTATACATAGGTTAATCACAAGGGCTTAGGCTCATTTCCGCAAATAAATGTTTTCATGCCTTTTGTTCCAACGCAAGCTTCATGATACAGTTTTTTCCACGGCACTGTATCCGATCACCTCTTTTCGCAGATTTTTTGTCAGAATAGTGTAATTGGTAAAATTCACTAATTTGTTCTTCATCAGATGGTTTGTCGTCGTATTCACTATGATCGCTGCCATTTTCTATAATAATCTTCTTAACGCACCGCATTCTGGCTGTTTTCACTTTCTTAGTTTCTTCTTTGTCCACTGCCTTGCGTTTCAAATCAGCAATAAATTCTAGTGAGGTTAGAACACACGCATTTTGCTTTGTTCTTCCCTTTTTGGCGGCTTTGTAGCGTTTGTGGGAGTCGGTAACAAGTCCTGAAATGAAGTGGACGGACCGTCATCGTCAGAAGTAAGATCGGCTTCAGGATATTTCCTGGGGCTCTCAGTTGCTGTTGACGCTTGATATGATAGTGAGGGTAAGAATTCGTGATCTTCAACAAATTTGAATTCCGGGGGAAGATCCCGGTCGAATAAAATCCACTCTCGGCGATAGCTGGTGTCGCTGCTTTGGGCCATGCCGCTTTAAAAATTACGCCAAAATTTAGTTTTGTTATCTTCCTTTCATTCACAGTGCGATAAACAAAATTGTTACTGGCTTCATTGTAATAAGCTTTTAACGGTTGATAAATGACCAGTCCAACGGTTGTAGTGTACGGGTGGTGTGACTGGGAAGGCAAACATGGTGGATGAAGTATTGCTCACAAAATCTTAGAACCTGAAGACTTTAGGGAGAAGAATGGCCATCGAGGATCAGTACTCGGTATATGGGAGAGTAAAAATAAAAGAAATTACTTCCCTTGCTTATTTTAAGTTCAAATCGTTGACCCGATTCACCCGGCAATAGCTAACCTGATACATCCGCTTTTACAGGGAAATGTAAAATCAGAGGTTGGCAACACTGATCTATCTGATCTCTAAGGCGCCATAACTTAAGTTTGACCCGATTCACTCCCCAACTCTATTCACCCGCACTTACCCTATACCATTTTATAGCATTTTTCGCCTTTTATGGCTTTATTATTTCTTTTTCTTGATTTTTATTGCTAAATTTACTTAGTTATTCTTATTTAAAGCAGTATTGAATTGTGTAATTGGAACATTATTTTCCAAAAAAGCTTTTCTTTGCTTTCAAGATGGGCTAATTGTTAATGATTTTCCCAAAAATATCTTCCGAATGAAAAAGATGGTAATGTTAAGCCGAATAAATTTAATACATTTCAAACGACCAGTAAAGCTGCATTTTATATAGAAAATATTTGCCTTGAATTTTAGGATATTATCCTTGCGTAAATGACAATATATCCGGACATTTTGATCTGGAAATAACGAGTTTGTTTATCACTTACAGGACATTCTAGCTCATTCTATACCAATATAACAGGGTCAATGAATAGTTTTTATTCCCTAGTTTTAGCATTTTCCCATAATCAATGTGCTCTTTCCTTAATTTATAGTAGTTTCTCTGAATTTACAGAGACATTATAATTTATTTCGCTTCTTAATCTTTTTCCCCATTCCCAACTAGGTTAAACGACTTTTTCCCCTAGAGAACTTCAAATCGTAGCTTTTCTCCTGTTTCCGACTTACATCTCTTCGCCCTTCCGCCATCACTCTTAATCATTGCTCCATTGCCCTTAAAATTGCATCAAGACGCCGACTTATGTAGCAAAGCAATCGAATCACTTGCATCCCTCCACTAACTCTTACCTCCGGAATGAAAGTTTTTCGTACGTTTGTCTGTGGGCCCGTGTCGAGTGGAGGAGAAAGAAGCTAGAAAGAGGGAAGCCATTTGTCATCTAACCATAGTCCGTCCACGCTACCCTGGCAATCTCAAAACCCACCCTTTCCTTTCCACCCTCCATCCCATATACCGCACCACCCCATCCTTTCTATCCGACACTCAATTCCCTTACATCCTCCCTCTTGTCCGCCTTCGCTCCCCCTCTCTCTCTCACTCTCTGAATAGCACCAACTTCTCATCCCTCTACACTCCCCTGCTTCTCCCTACAAACCCTTATGAAAGAGTGGGAAAAGAGAAAAGGTACGGGAAAATTGGCGGCGAGGACAAGAGGTGTGGAAGGGGTATAGAGGAGAGTGTGCGAGTTTGTGTTCGTATGTTGGAATGGGGTGTGTTAGCGAGTGTATGAAGTGTTTCGGTGGAGAAAGAGTGGAAAGGGGTTATCCGAGGCTAAATTGGTTACAGGATGGGAGTTTGAGAGAGAGGGAGTGGAGGAAAAAGGTGAGTCGAGAGCAGCGTGGTTGTTAGAGCAGGGCTAAAGGTTGTTCGCTTGAATCTTTTCGGGCAATCGTGGTGGTTCGGCGAGAGCGCGTGTAGAGTTCTGTGTGCGGAATGAAATGTCGAAGCAAGCGCGAGAGGGAGATGGGAAAATGTTGGGTTTTGGGGAGGGAAAGGAGGGATGTCGAGCGAGAAGAAGGGAGCGAATGAGTGTGGGAATGAAAATGAAGGGGATAGAAAGGTTAAGGATGAAGTTCTGGGTTGTGAGCGGGTTGATTGAATGCGCATAAAATTAGCGTGCAGGAAAGGAAAATATATGCCGAGTAAAATATTTTGGGGAGGATCACCTTCAATCTCGTATCGTTTTTATTAAGGCGGTTTTTGAAAAAAATGCTCTTATAGTTTCATTTTGAGGTCTGTCTATGAACTTCCTTAAATTGAAATTGTGACAAAACCATTAACGATAGAGAGCTGAAACTTGAATTGTAGATTTCTGTACTAAAGCAATTTGTTTTTCTTTATGTTTGTGTTTTGAATAATGGACAAGGTCGGATTCGGGCCCATTTAAAGTGTTGTTATTTTTTTAAATATCTCCAAAGATGTAAAAGATTGAAAGCTAAAATTTTGAGTGTACATTTCTACAGTAATGCCACTTATTCTTGAAAAGTTTGAGTTTTGAAAACTCTACAGAGGCGGATAGGGAAACTTTCAAAATTTCATTACAAAATTGATTGCGTTCTAAGCTTAAATGTCATTTTGGAAGTAAGTATCAGTTATTCAAAAAGTATATTTTTATGTAAAATATATCTTTATATAGAGAGGAGAAGAGAAAGAAACAACTACTTACATGGAATATAAGGGAAGATATCCGCAAGAAGTTGATAAAATGCTACGTATGGAGTATAGCATTGTATGGGGCAGAAACATGGACGCTAAGGAAAAATGACATCAAATACTTGGAAAGCTTTGAAATGTGGACTTGGAGGAGAATGCTGAAGATAAAATGGACAGATAGGATGAAAAACGATGAAGTGCTACGAAGAATAGGAGAGAAGCGAATGATTATACAGACTATCAGAAAGAGGAAGGCTAACTGGATTGGACATTACCTGAGGAGAGAGAGTATGATTAAAGACGTGTTAGAAGGAAAACTAGATGGGAAAAGGGAAAGAGGTAGGAAAAGGTTTCAGCTGATAGACGATTTGAAAGGGCAAGAGAGTTATCAAGAAATAAAGAGGACAGCGGAAAATAGGAGTATATGGAGAACCAGGTTTAACCAAGAATAATCACGGACCTGTCTACGGACAGACTACCTATGATGATGATGATGATAGAATTATGATGAATAAAACGCTAACTTAGCAATTTAGCTCATCTCAATTGAACGCTAACCTTACTTTCACGTTGCACGCACGTTATAAAACAAATGATGCTGTATTAACCGAACATGTGGCGATATAACCACATGAAGAACAATAAAACGCGCTAATTTTTACGGCATAAGAAACTAAGGAAAGGAAATTAGAAAGGACATATTAAAACTTTGGAGAGGAAAGAAATCGTATTCGAACATAGACCATAAGTAGCCTAATGAAAAATGAGGAAAATGAAGCAGTGTGCTCAAAGTCGTTTCAAAGATTTCGTTATAATTATTCGGCGAATATTATTTCATCGACTAAATTTATGAAGGTAGAATATACTGCAAAGGATTTGCAAAGGATTTGCAAAAGCTTTTGTCTGGAGTACCATACTTTATGGTAGTGAAAGTTGGACGTTAGGAAAGAGGGAGAGGTCCCGTCTGGAAGCGACAGAAATGTGGATATGGAGAAGATTGATAAAGACAAGTTGGACAGAGAGAAAGACAAACCTTGAAGTTTTGGAAGAAGTAAAAGAGGAAAGGAAACTGATCAGAGGAATGGAAGAAAGGAAGGCAAAATTTTTAGGCCATGTGATTAGACATAATGGATTAATTGTGAACATCTTGGAGGGGAAACTTTTAGGGAAGAAAGGAAGAGGCAGACCAAGAAAGAAATACCTAGATGACGTGGAGTCAGTGATGGGAGTTGAGAAATACGAGATGTTGAAGAGAATGGCAGAGGACAGGAGTTCATGGTTGCAGCGACAAGGCTTAGCCTTTAGATGAAGAAGAAGAAGAATATACTGATGTTTCCTGATCGATCGAATAATCATACCAAATGAGATCTATAGATTCATTTTAGGGATTAATGTTTTAGAGGCTTCATTTTTCAATAAAACAATACTCAAATGTTATTGTTATTTGGCAGAACTTGAAATAATTGAATTAATTACTCGCGAAGAGGTCGCCAGGTTATTATCAGTTAATGTGTCGATCTGATGGGATATGAGTTCGAGCGAATACTTTTGCACTCATTTGAAGCGAAGACTGCCTTTAACCTCCTGAATGTTTTTTAAAAATATCAGATTATGAAAACAAACGAACCTTAACATTTAAAACAAATGTTTGTGTAAGTAAAAGGTTATAGCTAAAAGACTCGTCGTGTTTGAAATTATATCCGTGTGTTTACAGTCGCAGAGCAGGGCATTTACCATTGCATGAATTATTCATAACGACGCATTGGCGTATAAGTGGAAAATGTGAACAGTTTTTGAGGATTATTAATGAGGACAACCATGCTATGATTACTTTATAAAGTACTCGCACTCGTCTCAAACTGCATATTAGATGAGTGCGCGCGGTTTAAAGTTTGACGCGAAAGCATTTTAATCTCCTAACCTTATTATTTTTCGCGTCGAGACAATCGCGTAATCATATTCACCGGTGTGGATTTCCCCGCTACTTTTGCGGTTCCTCTTAATTAATGAGCGGGCCTGCATTTGCTCCCTTAATAACCCTGGTACTTGTTTTAAAGTAGCGAGTACATTCTGCTGCGAAAATGCTGCTCGAGGAGCGCTTTTGCAAGTAGCGATTGCTATCCCGCTCGTTTTAATAGCTAGTGGAGTGAGCCTTCTCTTTTCCTGGTGCATATGGTCTTTACGCGAATCTCGCTAAGTGAAAAGTTTTCCCTTGACTGAATGAACTTCTAAAACCAGTAACGAAAGCCGAAAAAGAGAGAAGTTCCCGCCATGTTTTTGCGGAATAATTTCGCGGGATAGAATCTCTTTAAGTCCTCGAGAAGGGTTTCCTCTTCATCCCGCCCGTCTTTGAGCCGTGTTTGTATTTTGCGGAAGTAACGCTTCCTGGTTTTATCCACGAGTGCTTCTTCTCATTCTGGCGCCTCGCCGCTAAATCCTTCATACTCAAGAGAAGATTAAGCGCCGACTTAATCTTCGTAAATCATAATTTAAGCTAAAAGATAGATACGTCTCTCAAACATCCTTGTTGTCTCGCCATTGTTGTTTGGGTTTCGCGGTTAATCAGGACACCGTTGTTTTGTTTTCTCGGGTTTACTACTTATAAATATGCACTACACCACGGAAAACTCGTGTAAAATTTATTCCATAAATGATATTCTGCGATGTCGTTGATTGGCGTTTAAGTATCCCATAAACAATAAAAGCCGCCGACTCAGAATATTGTGGCAAAATTTTAAATTTTATTCACAAAAAACTTATCTAAGCATGAGAATTGAGTGCCACGGAGTTCATGCCATAGTGTTTAATCAGTCGGTCCAAAAACGTTGGAAGAACTTAGGTACACATTTTTTCGGCATACTGCCTTGTATAATGAGCGCATCCGATTCTTATCTTCATTCAATCACTTTTAAAAATTCTTAAGTATCTGCCATCCAGCGTGTGGTAGCATTCAAAAAAGCTTTTCAGATTTTAAAAGGTGAAAATAATGCGGCCAACATTTTCCTTACTCTTTTGAGCTTACACATTTTATCTTACTCCCCGGTTTGGTGCTGGCTGAAGTAAGAGATAACTGATATTTCTTTTAATTTTGTGGAATATTTAACCCCGCTGGCATGGCTGATAGAATTTTGATGTTTTGCATGGAAGTTCTTCTATCCTACCCCAAAAATCAGCATTACAAGTCGGTCATTTATTACTAGCTGCAAAAAGCTGTGCCCTTTAATGCTACAAAAATTTCGAAATTACGGTTGAAGTGTTTCTTATTATTGTTCAATATTTACTTAAATCGTGACGATCCTACTCTATGTTATATAAATTGTAATTAATATGTGTTTTTTATCTTTGGATTGTCTTTCATTATGATTTGAACTGGTTACGCCGTGTATTTTTTAAAAGATGATATCATTATCTTGGTATAAGACAAATACTTTAAATATTGTAGTTATTCTTGGACAACTCAAATGCAAAGCTCTATTCACTCAGTTTTTTGTAACATTCTTTTTAGTTAAATACTTGTAGGCATTTTGCTAAAAACACACGGAAAAAATTAGAGAGTTTGGTATGTGAGTTTATTTTTCTTAAGTACCGCCTATAAAATATATAATATGCTATCTGTAAATGGATTGTGTAATCCGTATAAGATTGTCTACTGGGCTCGTTTAACTTTTCTTCTTTTCTCATATTTTTAACCTAGAACGATCTTTATTTAACGAGTTAAATTGTTTTTTCTTCATTCTCATCCTTTAACTCAGGGGTGCCCAACCTGCGGCCCTGTTAGCAATTTCATGCGGCCCACTACCAGTGTTTCGTAGTTATCAAAACTTTTTAAATTTTTATTTGTATTTACCCGTCAAATGTTTTTTATATCAAGCAAAACCTGTTAAAATGTCTATCATTAAATTAAGACCCATTAATAAATATTTCTCAATTCAAATAAGTTCTTTTTAATTTTGTGTTTGATCTTTTCTCAAAGATTTTTCTAAGATTGAATTCCATCATGATTCATCATGCAGTTTTAACCCTAAAAACCTAAATTTAACTTGATTTTCACTCATATGGTGCGTAAGAATTTCTAAGTAACTTCAGATTTAACTTTAATGCAGTCCGCCGAAGCATTGACATTTTCCAATGCGGCCCACCGAAGGCTTCACTGCTACCAATGCGGCCCACCGAATAGAAAAGGTTGCCCACCACTGCTTTAATTAAGCAGCAATTTCTCTAAACCACTTCGAGGAATTCTGAGAATGAAGCACAAACTATGCTCGTTGCTATTTTCGATGATTCCTTCGACGAATTATGTACAATTAATTTACCTGACCATGATTTTGAAACTTACCTGACTGGTAAAAATCAATTTTTATTGCAGGCTATTACTCAGCATCTTCATTAAGATCTTGTAAGCGAGGGGAAGCATCAGATGCGTCCGTAGTTCCTTAACTCCCGATTGTCCCATTTATTGTGAATGTTAATTATCACGGTATTTTATGCTTAATGTATGTTCCTAAGCTTAATAGGACTTATGAATGGCTTAGGAAATATATTCGTGTTTTAGTATCTAGATTTATTTAAAATGTTCAGCGTAATATCTTCATTTTCTGGCTCGCCGCCATCCTTTATAGTTTTGTTTGCGCGGAAAACCTCTGGTTGTACATCTGCTACTGTATTCGTACGCATTATTCTTTCTTCTGGATCTTTTCCAATTTTCCTTCTTCCTTAAAATTCTCGGTAGAATTATTTTAAACTGTGCTAGCCTCTGTAATTATTTTTGCGTCATCTGGTTTTGATGAAATAATGTTTTGTTTTCCTAATCATTTCCTTTTTTAAAGACTCTTTTGCTTGAGATACTTAACCTTTAATCTTCACATATTAATTTAAACTCATTAGGCTAAAGAAGTTCCGTATGATAATTTTTTAATATTCTATCTTATTTGGTTTCAGTTCCTTTATTGATATCTCGGATCTTATTCATTATCGTTTTTTCAGATTTTATCTTCATACCTATTTAATCACTTCAATCTATTTAACTGAAATGTTTACCTATGAAAGTTATGCTCATGATGTTTGCGTTTTATGCTTGATTTCCATTCTAAGATATTTTGCTTCTTCTAACATCGCATGCTATTTCTTTTCCTAGTTGAAACCTTTGGATTTTCACAGTTTCTGTCTCTTGTTTGCAATTTTGTAGTTAATATCATCTACACTCTTAAATTAGTCTGCTTACTCTATTTTTCTATCGCATTACGAGTGTATATCTGTCTCTTAGTACTTATTCCATTGTTAACGTGACTGCTCATACAATCGGTGAAGTTTTCCTCGTTTGATTATTCTGTACAATAATACCTAATTGTATCATAGGTTAATTTTCTGTAGTTTATCCATTGTTAGTTTTTTCTTATCCTGATTCTCGAGAGCAAGAAAATTTACGGGGATATCTGCAAAAATTGAGCTCCGAAAAAGTCATCAGATTCGCCATTTCCTCTGACTACAAAAATCGCCTGATTTTCGGTTAACCGAAAAATTTAATCGAAAGACGGTATCTCACGCGAAATATTTTACACCCCATCTTCTTTCCCCCGTAAAGTAAGTAGACGTTGAAATAAACGACGTCGCCAAAAAGGAAGGCGAGGCGAGAAAGAGAGAGGTGCAAAGTGATTGTCACCCAATGCGGATAAGTTTTCGCCGTTAATGGCTTCGGGTGGAGATGGGGAAAATGTGCGAAGGAGCGAGAGTTTGTGTCGGATGGGGCGTGATAATTAAGGACGGGAAAATCGAGTGGAGGGGAAGGCGGCACTTTTCTTGGAGGTGGAGGGAGGTCGGAGGGGAAGAGGTGGGTGGAAGGAGGAGTAGAAATGAAGAGGCAGAGTAGTAATTCGCGTTCCCCGGAGTATGTCAGGTTCCCCTCCTCACCCCCTCGTTTAAGAGGAGGTAAGGAGAGATGATGTTTGGAGTTTGGATGAGCGAGCGTGAAAAGGAGAGGGTGGGAACGGTTTGGAAGGGGGGATGGGGGAAAAAGCAAAGGGGTACGAGAAGGGGGGGGGGGAGTAGACACTCTCTCTACTACCCGTCGGAAGGCGATGATTTTCAATAACCACCTGTTGGACGGCGAATCACTCCACCCGACCCACCCACTCAAAAACCACCTCATTCCTCCGAGGACTTCCCATTCCCCGCCCCATCGTGCCACACCCATCCATCCGTCCTCCGCCATTACCGACTCATCCCGTACACGGGCGCGCACTCCCCATATATTCTTCTCTCGCCCCACATGAAAAAAGTCTCTCCACTTTTCGTTCTGCCTCACTCTCACCTCTCCTTCCTCTCCCACTTTTCCATTACGACCGGTCTCATCTCCTCTCTCTACACCCGCCTCTTTGACTCCACCGCGCTATTTCTTCTTCTAGTCTCGTGTCGTTTTTCGCTCCTATCGTTCTCTCTCTTCTTACGTCGCTTTTTTCGCTTCCATTCCATTTGTCTCTCCGTATCATTTTCACTCTCTCGTCTCGCCTTTTTTTTGGTGGCCTCCCCAGTATATCACGCGTCCATCTTCCCTCCGTTATCGACTTTTTCCGCTCGTTTTCTGGTCCTCCCAATTATCGCGAAGCCATTCGTTCATTGTTGTTGCCATCGCGTTCGTTGTGTAGTGGATAAAAGTATATATTCGTACACATGCATAGACACACGCACATAAACACATGAAAGTATGAATAATCGTACATCCCATATATAATTTCCCAAGTGTCTGTCCGTCCGTCCGCCCCACTCTGTATCTCAGGAACTGTTTGTCGTAGAGAAATGCGGTAAAGTAATTTTGTTTCTACCAGCTGGGAGACCCCAGGAAAACTATTTTCATTTTCATCAGCCCCTTCGAAACAAAATGGCGGCCGTTTAAAATATTTTAAAAATTTACATTTCGGAAATGGTGCGTCGGAGAAAGAAACTTTTTGTACAAAAAACGTGTCTTGATAAGAGCAGTTTCGTAAAATTACTTTCAGATTAGCGAGAATAAATGCGAGGCGCGTTGCGCCTAGGTCCCTGGGGCGAGCGGAGGGCGGGGTTGACACGCGTAGCGCGTAGGGGCAGGGTACCTACTAAATAATAAATTCGCAGGTATTAAATCTCACATATGGTCTCATTTTACAATGGGTTTGCTATCTTGAGAATCTCCAGTTCATTTGACCGTGAAACATATATTTGTGTAAACATCCTGAATTCTCCCCATATATGTTTCTTTGGCTAAAAAAGTAATTATAATTTACCGCCGTGTTCGTCTTTGTGTTCCCGTATAATTTTCTTTTGTAATTAGTGTAATTTAATTTTACTGTTTATTGCTCATATATGGGTTATAGTATTTAGAGGACCTGAGAAATAAATGTATGTTTAGGGATTGTGAATAAAGCGCTCTATTCATACACATATATTTCGTTTTCTTTGATGTCCCTAAATTTATCTCTGTCCATCTCTTTATATATCTTGCTATAAATCTTCCGGCGAGTTGTCTTTTCGTCTTCATAATATCCATTCTGTCCACTCATTTTGCTCTCATTTTTCCTTTTAATTTTTTCTATCATTTTCTTTTTTATCTCTTCGTATATCGTCTTCTCTCCCATTATCCCTTTTCAGATGCCTCTTTCCTTCCATTCCTCTCTCGTCCTTCGTTCTTTGTTTTCTCATTCTCTCCTTTGTAGTCTTGCCCGTCTCCAATTCTGTTTTTTCATTTATATACCCGAATACGTCTCCTCGTTATTCCCTTTCCCTCTCACCAAAGCGCTCATTCACTCTGTTTTCGTTACAATCAATTCCATTCGGCTTTCATAAAAATGTTTTTTCCCCCCCTCCTCGTTTTCATCGACGCTTATTTACAGTATTTTTTAGTTGACGGGAAATGCTGCTTGTTTTGAGTGTTTCCTTTTTTAGGCGCGTTTCGCTTCCAGCATAAGCGCCTAATAGCTTCGGTCCGTCTGTCTGTCCGTATGTTCGTTCTCGGCTTCTACATAACGGATTTTCATGAAATTTCATATATTAAGGACACAATCAAAGACAATAAGAAAATCACATAAAGGAATAACGTAAGCCAATCACGGCTACCACTTTACTGGTGACAAAAATGAACTTTCCCTTATATCTCGTAAATTATTGGTCGTATCAGAATAGTTTTCAAATATGCTTGTAGAACTAGTAATGTAGAGTATTTCCTTTCCTATACATTCTTATCGTAGTAGTAGCCCTTATCAAGATAATCGAACAAGTCGTAATTCGCTTTGAACTTGGAAGTTTTCTTGCATAGCCACCTAATTGTTGTCAACGAAAGCAATCTTATTGGTTAGTGAAGTAGATAAGATCTGCTATAATTACGAAAATACGTGGAATTTCATTACGCGTGCATGCAGCATTTTGTAAGCGAAGGGAAATCTACGACGAAAAAAAGAATACAAACGTAAATATTAGAACACTTAACTGAAATGAGATATGTTCTAAGCAATTTTCGCTTATTTGATAAGTTACAACTGATTAAAAAATGGATGGGTAAAAAAAGATTTAATATTTTCCTGGTATAATTTCTTATGTATAATTTTGCAGTATTAAGTCATTAAAATTACGGTAATACGTTTATTAATGTATCAACTTAGTTGGAGAAGAAATGTTTAGTAGACGAAGACACAATCGGTTCTTGGTGTTTAGTGGTTTTATAGTGTGCGTTCGTTTCAATGATATCGTTTAGTTTCAAATACTCCATCGCACGAAACGCTATGTGATTTTGAGTCCAAGGATTTAATAGTTGATTTTCATCATGTGCATGATTGTCGCTCTCAGGTAGAAGAATTTCTAATATATTTCAAGGTGATTTCGACAAAATCTAGCATAGATATATATTAGGCTATTTGGTATCCAGGAAGCAATATCTGATAGTTTGTTTAAAGTTAGCACGTCAGTTCAGTAAAGTTCATACGGAATACGTTATTAACTCCACTTCGCTCAACAAATGGAAAACTTGTGAAAACCATTCACCCCTACGTTGTTTGCGAAACATTTTGAATAAATAAATATTTACCCAACGTTTACGACCTGATAAAACTTTCGCTATCGCCCATTGTTCGTCGCGAAATAATTTATTTTTGCTCCATCTATTATTAATTGAGCCAATTACCGGCAGGAAGTGACAACTATTTTGCTTTTTAAATCCCATCCCCCGTAATATAACGGTTCTTTCTCCTCTCTCTCTCTCTCGTTGTTGAGTGGGCGAATAAGATAATCGCCCCTTTAAGTTATTTCAATTCGTGTGTTTTCACGTGTTTTGAACTCCGAAATAGCCTTTCGGCTCGTATCCCTCCACTTGTACGCATGCGGCCTTGGGGACAAGGGGACGGAAGGAATGAAAAATAAAAATACCTGGAATCAGCGTGACAAACATCCTCCTCTCTTGCCCATTGTCTTTCTGAAAGGGACTCATTTACATGGATCTTCGTTCCTTTCTCTCCTGGCCACTCCCTTCTCTCTCATCGTACTGTTTGTTCCTTCGCCTCCAAAAATAAGATAAATTACCCTTTTCTGAGTCATTCTGAGGCATTCTTTTCTTGCTCATCTGTCCGATTCAAATTTCGTTTCGCTTGTCGTCGGCCCACCAAACGTGACGTAATAGTCAACGAGTTCCATCCTCTGGGGCACTCTTGAGTGCGACTCAAAAAATCGAAATAGACTGCTTTGTCGTTTAACTACTGGGATGTGTCAGACAAAATGCGAATTTTGCGAACACCAACCCCGCGCTTTTCTCTCTCGATTTTTTATAGATATTTCATTTGTGTTAAGGGTTTTTATTTTTACGGTATTTTGCCATCAGTAGTGACTATTTTTGATGAATTTGCATTGATATATAGAGCAAAAAGCGAGGATCGACGTGGGAAGTGCTGTGTGATAGCTTTGATAAACATAAACATTGATGAAAACAAGATTAAGGCTAAATTAAAGTCTTATTAAACGATTGCTATGCTTTTCAAACTGTTGAAATCCTAAAATATTATTATTATTATTATTTTAATTTTTCAGGGATCATTGTCTGGTTTACTAACTCTATAGACTTACAGTTAGTTCAAGTAGTTGAGAAAATTGCTCAGTATTACGTGTTGAGAATCATTACTAACGAAAATATATTATAATTTAGTCAATAGACCAGATGGCAACATTATAAGAAGGTAAATAATGCATAAATTAATATTTGCAGCTACACCAACACATCATTATATTGACCATTCTTAAATGAAATTTGTTATCTCCTATTTATTGTCCTATATTACAAAAACTAAACTAGCAGATAAAGAGAGATTTTTAACATTAACTTTCAACTTTTATATACCTACTAGTGTATTGCCTGTCATATGACGGATAAATAATAATATTCCCCCATCTCTCCCTCTCTTTTCTCCCACCTCCCCCCTCTCTCATTCCCTCCTGTCACAATCCATAGCTCGCTCTATTTTTCTTCATCTCCCTCTTTATCTCTTTTCTCCCGTCCTTTTCTAATTCTATGCATCCCTTACTCTATGTACCTTCCATTCTATATCCCTTCCTATCTCCCTCCTCACATCCCCCTCTCTCTCTTACTCTACGTCTATATAGTTTTTGATAAGCATTAGGATTACGTATTTCATACGATAATTTAAGGCAATCTATACACTCGTATATATTACACGTATGCGGGTTGAAACAACAATTGATTCTCGAAGTTTGACAATGACGTGGTCGGCAAGTCAACATCCCTTTTAAAAGCCCATATTTTCCCAAAATATGTGATTTAAATGTTTAATATAAGAGATTTCGAACGGTAGGCGGAAAAATAAGGATAGAATAAGAAACTTCATTAATTTTCCTAAAACATATTTAGTTTAAATTCGAAGATCGTACGTCAATTTTTTCTAATTTTAATTTCCAAAAAAAATTTAACAAGTCGATTTTTACGAGTTATCTTACGGGAAACGGAAATCGCCCCCCTGGAGTAGAACCGGGGTCTTTTTTCGTATTTTTTCGTCAATTAATTTTTATATCTGAATCAAACATTCCTGCTAAATTTCAACCTTCCCCCTAATCGGGAAGTTTGTTAAAAACGCGTTAAAAAGTGCCATTGATGACGTCCACACAAACCCCACCATCTAGACTTTTATTATACTAATTATAGTATGAGGATTTTATAGATTACTGGAGGACCTTCTCGGTAGCCGAAGCGATCAAAAGATCCATACCATACCTACCGTATTATCATCCCAACAGGCTACCCTCTACTACTCCCATATAAGCTTAGTTATTATATTTCCATATATTTACATCTAATATATTCTCTCTTAGTATTTTTTACAACCCTCGCCTTGATGATGTCTACTGACCTAAGAACATTGAAACATCTTCCTAAAAGGTTCTATTCTTAATAAAAATGTATTTTTTTAAATTTTAATGGTCATTTGTGAGTACGACTCTATAGAAGGCATATTAATGGTCTTGCAATATTCGGTGGGAGCCTCGTGAGCTCTTAAGGTATCTTTTCAACTAGGAAAATGTTGGCGAAATGGTTATATTTTATTTTTATAGTATATTGTATATGTATGTATTAAGGATTTTTATATTTTTCTTTTCTATTATTTTTCTGTTTTTAATACTAACAGAATCGCGACAAATTAGTGGTCAATAAATAATGAAATTAAGGAAAGTGTGTAACATTTGTTCAGTGTAGATGCAGGTTTATAATGCAAATCTTCTCGCCGTCACGTCTTTATTGCGATCTAGGCAATTCTAGGTATTTTTCTTGAGTAAATCCCGTGAATAATAAATTAAATCACTTAAAACGCGTAAAACATTCTTAGAAATTTCCTCTCCTCCAGATTTATAAATATGACGTATTTTTGTTGTGTCTTTTTCACGTTCTCTTTCCCGACGTTATGCCAACTTCTGCTCCAGAAAATTGGATTGCCTTCACTCCCGTATAGTTCACGACCCTGGCTCTAGAATTCTTCTGGCGTACTCGCTTGCTCGCGTGCATCCTAATGAAGAATCCGCCCAAAAGTAAATAATTTTACCTTCCTCCCAAATCTCCCGGTCTTTTCCTAGGTCCCGACCGGTTTGTTGGCGCCTACCTATGGTGGCATGATAGAGAAAAGGGTACGCCCACAAACACGGAAAACAAAGATTGCTCGCTAAGCATTCGATCGTGGCGTTTCGTTTTGAAGTCGGCCTCCGTTGCGGACCTGAAACCGAGACTGCGTCTTGTCCAAGGAGATTCCACCGTAGTGGCAAATGAAACATAGCTCAGCGTACGCTCATAGGGATTTCATACTAGTAAGTAGATTTCCCTCCTCGTCCACTGCGCTTTATTTCAAACGATAGATCTATTTTATAAAATGACGCTTCACGAGAAGTTGCCCTTTTCTAAAAATTAAAAATTTCCGTATAGGCCACATTTTTTATCGATTTTAGATTGATAAAAAATTCAAACATTTCCATATTTAGAGGAAAGTTTTAATGCTAAAAGACTCGAGTTTTCGTGCTAAGTCAGCTTTAATGATCATTTACGAATTCTCCTTGAGAAAACAGGGAAACTCAACTTGATTGGAGAACAGCTTAAAAAAGTTATTTTGCGTCTAATCTAAACGTTGTTGAACTCTGCTATTTCTCCTAGCTTAAGTGGGGTAATTCATATTTTTTTGCTATAGTTTATTTATTGTGTCGAGAATGAAAGTGTTTAGGAGATCGATAACCTTGTATATTATGCTAAAAAGATAGTTGTTTTGAACTTCATTTTTAACCTATTATCAGCGCTTTTTATCTGCAAACTTTAGTAGATAAACCTTTAGCGTGGTGACGGTCTTAAATTAATAGCATTTAGTTTTCGTAAGTCGTTGCTGTTTGTATTTTCGGGGACTTGTTAAAAAAGCGTGGAATTGTAAATGATGCTGTACTTATGCGAGGTGATCCTAAACAGAAACGATTTAGATACTTTGTAAAATATTTGTTATAAATTTAAAGAAATAACTAAAAATTTTGGCGTTTTTCGTAAATATGGCCTGTATTTCGATTTCGTGTATAGATTGGACTATATGTATGTGTTACTCGCTCTCTCTCTGAAGAAGGGCTTAAGCCCAAAAAGCTTTCGTTTTTGTGTATATATGTATGCATGTATTTGTATCTATTAGTGATGGGCATTGTCGTTCTTTTTGTGGATTCCTTCCTAAGGATTCGTTCCTTGCGTTCCGTTGGCGCACGTATGAACTTGATTAAATGTAGGATTTCCTGTGATGAATGTTGGAAAACTGTTTTTTGTTATGATTTTTCAACTCATTTTGTTCATAATAATTTTATTAATAACAAATTTGTTAATGGCGATACTACACGACATGGGAGTACGATGAGGGGGGGGGGGGGGCATCCCTTTATTCACAATCATTTCGAAGTCCAGAAGTCAAATCTTGCAATCCAAATAAACAATAGAAAACATTTTGTTGCGCTGCGAAAAGAACAGCCGCACATCACTCCGGTACTAAATACACTTCTGCGCATGTCCGATTTCGTTCATCCAACTCCGGAACGAAATTCTCTGACAAGGAGAGGCTACGGATTGTAACTCACAGATTCGGTTCATCTTCTACTAGTGGTGAGTTTAGGTCATCATAAGAATACCTTTTCGAAATTTCGGGCCAATGGCTTTTAGTATAAGACAATTTGACCAAGTAGATTTCTTCATTACATTGTTGCCACAACGGCGTTCACTTTAACCGTGATTTCCGCGGAAATTTTTGCAAAGAGCATTGGCCCCTTAATTTTTGCTAAGAAATCGCGTTGTGGAGTCCGTGAATTTTTTATTACTTAAGGAAAAGGAAAGGCAGTGATGAAGGTGGCAACAAAGTGTTGAAGGAAGCCCAGTGGACACTCACCAAGTTGAGGACCAAGTTGGCAGGCTGCTGGGGGCGTCGAAGAGACCTAAATAAACACGCACACAAAAACGAAAGCTTTTCGGGCATACATATGCCCTTCGTCAGCGATGGAGAGAGAGTAACTGAAGGTGACACTGTGAGCGGGGAATGACAGGGTGATGTAGGAAGGTTGATGATTGGAGGAGACGGGGAGTGGGAAGAGTGGATGGTCAATAATGAGGGAGTGTGGTAAGGTAAGGCGCGAATAGCTGCATTGTAACTATGGGAGACATTTTGGGCATTGTAGGATGGCCAATAGGGTTAGCGGAGGTTAAGGCCAGGGCGGGGAGGGGGTAAGAGCCAAGAAGATTTTTTTGGTCTAGTCACCATTGTCGAAGGGGGGCAGGGGTGTCATCGGGTAAAGCGCGAATAGCCCTTACATTGTAGCAACTAATATATATATATATATATATATATATATATATATATATATATATATATATATATATATATGGATGTCAACAAGGTGTTGGGATGAGGAAGCTGAAGAAGCTGAAGAAGGAGTAGTTCCGAAAGCTTCTACGTTTGTGATGTTTCTGTGTTTTAGTGTTCTTTTATGTGTGTCGCTTCGACATCCCCGGGGCCTCGCCAACCTGAACTCGTCTGATTGGTGAGTGCTCACTGGGTTTCCTCATCCCAACACCTTGTTGACATCCATTTATCCATTTTACCTTTCCTTTTCCGTAAGCTGTTATATATATATATATATATATATATATATATATATATATATATATATGTATAATAACTACATTATCGATATTCTTTATCCATTTTTCCTAAATACGGTTCATCTCATCGAATAGCCAATCCATTTCCTCTTGCCAAGTTCAAATTGATGTTGTTTCTTCGTCTTCTACTGTTTGCTGCATCGATTCTGTTGTGGCTTCTTCTATTTTCCCCTTTTCTGGTTCTTTATTTTTTCTTTGGGACCTGATTTCGTATAGGCTCTCTCGCTCTTTGCCATTGTTCATCTGCCCGTTTTGATCTTCTCACTTTCTCTATTTCTTCTATATTGGTGATCTTTATCTTCTTCTGTTTCTTGCTCTGACCCCCTTCTCATGAATTCTCTATAATATCTTCTTCTTTCTTCTATTTGATGAAATAACAGGCTATTATTGCCTCAATTTTAACTCCATTTATATCAACAAAACTTTAACTAAAAATAAAATAACGCTTATAAGTAAAACAATAACTTGTCGAAGTTGCAATTGGTATTCGTTTCCTGTCAAAGATAATAATTAGTGAAAGCGTTGTTATGTACACTAAACATAAATAAGATAATAAAAATAAAATATAATAATTGTCATTTCTTATGTGGCTAACCAATAAAAATATGCAATAAGGAAATTTAAGGCAATTTAAGTAGGTTTTGATACTTTCTTAAGTTCTTACCAAATTAGTTTCGTCGTCAAAGTAAACAAAACCAAAAGAAAAGTCAATTACTATTGGTTGATTGTTAATTTGGGTTCGAACTCGAGTGTTTCTTGGGGATTTGTTTTATTAAACGGCTTTTACTATAAGAATCAAACATTCTGACCAAATTTCAATCTTCTGTCTACTCGGAAAGTTTGTTAAAATAAAGTTATATTTCGTCATAAATAGTTCTCGAATATCCCGCTCTTTTAAGGCGGCCCCACAGTCGTCAGTATGCGGTATATAATATAGTACACAGGCTCTTATTCATTAGATTAATAGGATCTCGAGTTCAACAATGGCATCGGTTGACAAAGCGACTTCTTGTTTAAAACGCAAAATTAAGCCGAAATCTGGAATTTAATCGTTTAATTCGAGCGATTTCGCCCGAAGGCGAAAAAAGACGATGAGAATAAGAAACTTCGTGAATTTTTCTTGAATAGAGTTCAAATCCGAAGATCGTAGGTCAATTTTTTCTAATTTTAATTTCCAAAAATAGAAAATCCTGTACGGCGAAAAATTGTTTTTACGTGTTATCTAATGAGACACATAAATTATCATCCGGAGTCGAACCCAGGTGTTTATTTGTGATTTTCTTTTCGCCATTCCATTTGTATCTCTGTATCAAGGATTCAAATTTACATCATCTATATATTCGGAAAGATTGTTCAAACACAGTAAAACTGTTATAAGAGTTGAAAACATTTCCTGACACTCGTTCTTTATATATATATATATATATATATATATATATATATATATATATATATATATATCATCATAGGGTCAAACCTGGTTCTCCATATACTCCTATTTTCCGATGTCCTCTTCATATCTTGATAACTCTCTTTCCCTTTCAAATCGTCTATCAGCTGAAACCTTTCCATACCTCTTTCCCTTTTTCCATCTAGTTTTCCTTCTAACATGTCTTTAATCATACCGTCTCCTCAGGTAATGTCCAACCCAGTTTGCCTTCCTCTCTCTATTAGTCTGTATAATCAATCGCTTCTCTCCTATTCTTCGTAGCACTTCGTCGTTTTTCATCCTATTTGTCCATTTTATATTCAACATTCTCCTCCAAGTCCACATTTCAAAGCTTTCCAAGTATTTGATGTCATTTTTTCTTAGCGTCCATGTTTCTGCCCCGTACAAAGCTATACTCCATACATAGCACATTATGAACTTCTTGCGGATATCTTCCCTTATATTCTCCGTAAGTGTTTCTTTCTTTTGAAAGCCGCTTTTGCTTTTCCTATTTTAGTCCTGATCTCATCCGTACATTTTGCTTCTCTTGCTATGATGCTTCCAAGGTATTTGTATTCTGAAACTTGTTCTAAAGGCCTTCCTTCAATACTTATGTTCAGATTCTCTTCTTTGTCCGATATTCGAATGACCTTGGATTTTTCTGTATTTCCATACCGTATTTTCTACCTATTTTTACGAGTCTATTTATAATTTTCTGGAGTTCCTCTTCCTTTCTTGCTAAAAGTACTTGATCATCCGCGTATTTTACTGTTCTTATAATTTTTCCTCCAATTTTGAAATCTCCTGTGCCTTCTAACGCTTCTTGCATTACACTTTCTCCATATATATTGAATAGGCTCGGCAATAGGCATCAGCCCTGTCTTACTCTACGGATATTTTCTCCGCAGGTGTCCACATTCTCCAACTTGATTCACATATAGATTCCTGATCAGTCTCCTGTCTACACCTATATCCTTTAATATATTCATCAACTTTACCCAATTTACTCTATCAAAGGCCTTTTGCCAGTCTACGAAACATATGCAGATATCTTGACTGTAATCTATTGCCCTTTCTGATATGATTCAAACTACCCCTATAGCATCTCTAGCTCCTCATCCTTTTCTGAAACCGAATTGATCTTCCCCGAGCATTTCTTCTGCCTTTTTCTCCAGCCTTTTATTAAGAATCTTCGTGATGATCTTCGAAGTGTGTGGCAGAGGGCTTATCGTTCTGTAGTCTTTACACTGCATTGCCTTGGGCTTCTTCTTTAGAAGGATCATTGTTACTTCTAGGAAATCCCGAGGCCACTCCCCCGTGTCGTAAATCTTATTAATTAATTTCGTGATCACTTTTAGTCCTTCTGATCCCATGACATTAAGTACCTCAGTCGGCATTCCATCGCTGCCTATGGATTCTTTCCCTTTCTTTAGTTCCACTATCGCTTTTTCTACTTCGCTCTCCATAATACTTGGTGCTAAGTCATCTTCTTCAATGTTTTTCTCATCTTCCAGTTCTATTTTGGCCGATCCTATGGCGATTTTTCTTTTCAGCACGGACACTTTAATCATTGTAATAATTTCGATGAATTCTAGCGTAGCTTACAGTAAATACATTATATTCTGCTTTGAGGTGTGTTTTGCTTTATCGTCGCAAAAAAGTGGGGAAAATATTCCAGTTAATTTCGAATACATTGATTTCAAGAGATTTGTGGCAAATCTCGCGTCGGCGCAATTATCCAATACAATTTTACTCAAACGAAAAATCCTCGGTGCTTTAAATCCATTTTGTGTCCTTTTATTCGGAAATGAAATTGACCAATTAAAATGGTCTTTTTGTTGGATGTATGCGCGGTAAACGTTTTTTTTTTAAATTTTAGAGCTCGAATATTTAAATTAGCATTTTACCTCTGGGTTTTGGTGATTGATGGATACACAAAATGAAAACTCTTTTCAACTCCTAAATAACAGTATCATGTTTTTTGTTGAAAATTTAGAAACTGGTATTTACATAATATTAAAGGTTTATTCGCCATCTTTATATCGTTTCCAAAATATTCTTATAATCCAATATCATAATTTAATAACATTTTAAATGGGTTAGTATTAAGCCACTAACCCGGAACTTGGAAGTTCGTATTACTGTTGGAATTTTTAGTCAAACCTTGATAAATCTAATCTAAAGGGAATAATTTCACTATATTCGTTTATTTATTTTTTTAAAGGGGGTCTTCGAAATCGAATTACCCCAAAAAATGTTTAATGCGTGAAAAACCTCCAAACGATACGCTATTATAATTGAAATTGCATTTCTTCTCTGTTGCCCGCTTGAGCATTCCCAGGATTATTATTAAATTTTCTTAATATTTTCATCCAAAAAATACATGTGGCATCCGTTTCTATATATCGAGGGATTATTATTTAAGCAATAATTCAACTTGTTTGTTTCATAATTGAAAATAACTGAATTATTTTCACTCACACCATTAATATATTCCATTATTCCATGGCAGTTAATTATTACGTTTTGCCGTTTTTATTTTTCTTAATTGTTGTTGAATATTTGTTAGCGTCTTAATAGTATATTAATGCAATTTTTTGTGGTTTCGTATCGACTTGTAAAAATTACAATCTTGCCGGTTTTTCCTGCAATATCATGGCACCTCTTTTCCAACATATATAAACATCTTTATTTCTGCATTTGCCCTAAAAAATGGCCGTCGCAAATAAAATGACGACAGGAAATTATTCAGTTATTTTCGCCATTGGAATTAATTTATTGACTTTCGGCACTCCGATTTTCCACTACTGTTGTTATTTTCAAGCCTAAACGTTGTTTGTTTTTTATCACCTGATATGTCCTATAGCGCCGTGGTTCCGTTGCACCCTCTCTCAATCTCGGTTTCCTCAGTAAATAACACCAGTTATATCCCCCCCCCCGGATAATCGAATGTGCCAACGCATGTCAACAATGCCCGTTGTTTTTTTATTAGAAAATTAAATTTAATGTTTGGATCATTAACACGTGGGACGGAACGCGACCGGAAAATTTGATTGCGCGGAGATCGCTCCGGAATTCGTTCCGACATGATGCCAATACGTAAAAGTCACAAGTGATTCGAAATAGGAGATTGGTTAGCGAGCGCAGGGCATTTTATTTACGACGTACTTCGAAATTCTCTCGATTTTGGTCACCCATATGTTCACGCGATTTCTCTCGTCATCACCATCCTAATGTTTTGTCGTTACACTTTCCATGTGTTTAGACGTTTGCTCTTCTGTTCCGAAATACATCCATTTTTACTTTCTCTATATACATAGTATAGGGGAAAGTATTGTATTCATGAAAATAATCGACTTCGAGATTTCAACGGAAATACACGTTTTGAGGTTCCCTGAACACGTTTGGACCGTTTTCTCGATGATGTCTATCTGTGTGTGTTACTGTGTGTGTGTGTGCGCGCGTGCGTGTGAGATAGCTTTTTGTGGGTGCTCTAACTCAAAAACTATTAATCAAATCAACGTGAAATTTTATATTTAACATTTTTATAAAAGTCAGAGGGACTGATTAGTTTTTGGTAAAACTCGGTCAACCGGAAGTGGGTGTTTAATCTTGTCACTTAACCGTTATTTTGAAATATTTGCTTTAACTTTTGATAAATGTAAAAATGTATTTGAATAAACGTTGTAGGCAATATAATTTTCTACAACCTTTGTTTGAAAATATTTTCCATATAATGCATTGTTTAAGAGATATATTATATTTTTAATTGCCACCACCACGCCACTTGCCGACGACTATTGTTAATAATTGACGCTTAGTTACGTCTTAGTAACGCTCCTTTTTCTTTTCTTAATTGTTGGAGCTTTTTGGCTATATCCAATATCAGAAGGCTATGGTTTGAGTTGATTTCTGTTCTTTGTAAAGTCTAAAATTTTTTCGCAGTTTCTTAAAATATTTATTATTAGGTAACATATTTGGAATTTTTACAAATATTACAGATATGGAGAAAGTCATGTGGTGGCCACATCAGATTTTTTATTTACTGCAGCTAGATAATCTAGATAAGTAATGCCATATATTTACCATTTCCAAAGTCCCTCTTTAAAAGTAGTTTTTATCGTGTAGCGTGTGGTGATTTAATTACCTACTGATCCACGGCCGGTCGTAAGGTTTTTACGGGGTGTGCAAAGGAAAATTTGGCCGTCTCTAATTCTAGCTAAACCAAATATGTGTAGATAAACCTCGATTTACGCATATTTGGTTTATATGTTATCCCATCTGTGCCTGATATAGTTTATTTAATGTTATATCGTTTTATATCAGAAATGTCAATACGTTTATAAGTAGAACAGGTCAGAAACTTCCGTGTTGTCACAAGCCGCACACGCCTGTATACTGTATTTATCAATTTAAATTTCTTAGCATATTTTTGAAATTTTCCTCTTATCTGTCAGTGGAGATGTTTCATAGAAGTAACCACTCCCATTTAGGTGGAGGCTGATATAAGCATAAAAGTCTCCTCCATTAAGCAAGCTGCCTCTTTAACGTAATGAACGCAGAACATCGAGGAATGAAACCTAAATATTCAGATGTATGCAGAAGAAAGGTAGAGTTGATAGCACTGCAATTTTAATCTGCCTCATATTTTACGTTTTGAATCGTCCCATGTTGGTTGAATTACTAATTGTAAGCTATTTCGCCTTGGAGTGCACTACGATGGTGTACTAGCAATTATTGTCTTACCACTTCAATAGTTTCCAATATGAGTTGCAGGAATAATTTTAAAACATGTTTTTTCAGTCACCATAATTGGCACTTGCCGTGGTATTTAATTCCGCAAAATAATTTATCCGTTTGTAAAACTGTTTAATTGTACCTTGTTGTCGTTAAGATTCCCTGAATTAACTGTGATTCTGATGGGCGTTACTTGGACAAATTTCCTGTAAACGCTCGTTGGAAAGTTTAATGTATTCTTTCTAAATGCTCAAAATATTCCGACTTTTTGAATAATAATTTATTTAAAAAATGTTATCAGTTCCTTCTTACTTGATATGGACTCGCACTATTTCGTTCTTGCCTCGTTGAACTTTATTGGCCAATCTTGACTGAATTATCCAAGTTTAAAAACTTCCACTCTATACGCTTAGTGATCACCAACTCAATCAAAAACCTTTATTTATCAGTTCAGTTATGCTGCTCTCTGTTACGTATAATGTAACGCCACCCGCAAAAAAACGTTCGTTAGGAATTTTTCACCGGTTCCTACAAAATAAAACAAATCCGCGCCGCTTCCCCGACATAAATGTACTCTAAACCCGACGGGTTTCCGGGAACGATTATAATATCCCAGTCGAAAGTACGTGGAAAAAACCTCGGCGGGCGCGCGCACCCAACTAACCAACATCTCTCTTCTCTTCCTCTTGGAAAACACCCGTGAGCGGAATAAATAGTGCGGGAGGGGAAAATAAAAAAGACAAGCGAAGGATACGCTGCGGATGGTTTATAATAGGGCGCGGTCTGGGAAAGTGGAGAGGGCGATACGGGGAAAGGTGGTGGCGGGTAGATTGGAAGTGCCTCAAGAGTTTGGAGTGGCGGGAGGAGGAGCAGAAGAGGGGTCGTATTAATGAGTCTTCCCTCTCACTCCAGCCAATCCGTAGTTTCGGTCTCGTCCAAAACTCTACCCCATCAACACCGGGGAAACATCACAACTCCTCTGCCCTCTCACCCTCCCTACCCCTCACCCTGCCTATCTCTCTCTCTTTCTATCTTCTGACGCTGTACGCCACCCTTGCTTCCTCTTTGTGTCCAAAACAGAGGCAAAACCGCCACCGACCTCTCTCTCTCTCTCTCTCCATCTCTTTCCTTCTCTCCCTCCCTCTAACCTTCTACCCTCAGTCACCGGCGTAGGTCGGTTTTAAGCGACAAAAGGGGTTCGTAGAAAACAGAGGGAAGAAAAGTGGGAGAGGGGTTTTACGGGGTTAGGGAGGAAATGTTGACGAGGGAGAGGATGCTGGAGGCGAAGGATTCGAAAGATAAAGGAGTGGGAAGAGGAAGGAAAGGTATGAGGGAGAAAGACGATGTCGGTATAAAAAAGAGGAGAGATTAGCTTTTGGGGTTGCGGAAGGCGGGAGCGGAATGTGTTAGGGGTTTTCGTTGTATGAGAGAGGGCGTGTATGTGTGTGCGCGCGCGAGGGTGCGTCTGTGAGGGATTTGAAGGGGGTAAATGAGGCGTAATAGGGCGCTGCTGTGTAATAGGGAAAAGGCGGTAAGGAGAAGGAAAAAAATGAATCACGAGGTCCGCGTGCTACGGATATGGAGAGAGGGGGGAGGGGTAAAGGGGCGGAGGGTTAAATGGGGCGAGAAAAGGGCGGGAAGAAAGAGTTTAGGGCGGGAAAGGTTTTTGAGGGAGCGGAAAGGAGAACCCCGGAGAAGAATTGGAGGTGATTAGTTTAGTGGGAATAATAGAATATACAAGTGGAGCCGAAAAGGATTTTTTGTCCGTGCGATGCATTCACTGTTCGCATCAATGAGGAGATTTGATAAGGAATTGGCTCAGTGAAATAAACAATTTGTGCATCGGCAGCTAATAAGGGTCGCGTGTTTTATCGTTGAGTGAACGTAGCATATGTAAAGGCCCCCATGCAGCGGTTGTGTATTATTTATTGCATATTATAGGAAAATTTTATGGTTCGATGGGATAGTTTTGGATCGGTGATCTCATTGAACACTGCAATTTGAAAACTTGAATAATAAAATCGCTTTCAAGAATTAAAATTGAGTTATTTCACGTTAAAACACGGATTTTTCCTTTGTTCAGTGTTGAGTTTGTGCGCTATGGATTCTTATAGCGCGAAATTCATTGTAATCATTAATGTGTATGTATATTATTTTCTGTGTGCAGTTTTATTGCGTCAGTAAAATTTAAATATATTCTAAATTTAGAAGCTATGATATTTATTGAGCGAAAGGAGATAATTTTGCTAGCGGTTTGGCGCAGAGAACTGTAAGTCGATAGTTCGACCATTTATTATTGGAAATTAATTTTAAACGTATCTCGCGGAAATATAGATCTAGCATGCCATATATTTAAGTTACGTGTTTTATATTCCGAAGCTGTTTAGTTATTTGGCCCATAACAGCTCGTCATTAATTATTTGTGGAACCACACCTAATAAAAGCCAGATCAAAGTAGTAGTCTACATTTAGGCGCAGAGCACGTTTATTTCATGTTTAGCGCCGCGGTGTTGAGAGTAATTAGTAGACCTCGACATATTAATTTACGTTTTCAAAGATGGATTTTAATTCGCAATTTTGTATCGCTTTCAATTGAGGTACTTATATAAAAAAGAAATCTCGCGATCGTTCGATGACGGGAATGATAGCGATTTTTAAAACGGCGCCGACTTAATTATCTGAAATGAATCCTTGGGAATCTCTTTTTTTCCATTTTTTCTCTGCTGTTAGGGATCTTTCCGTTCTCGGAGCTATTAAAAATATGATTTCATCGCCTCGCTCGTGAAGCGGTGGCGAGAAATCATATGCATTAACAAGCTGCGCGATAACATCGATTTGTGTGGGATTAATGACCTGACGGCATGTTGAGAAATCGTCTCACTATGAGCCGTGATGAGGAAGTCGTCCTTGCGGTCTATCTTTCTCGAGCATGCTGTCATCGCTTCCTCTCGACTTCTTTTCCGCGGGAGTCCAGTTTTCTAGCGGTGTCAATAAGTCAAGTCGAACCCGCTCGGGTGATTATGATCTTGTGAAAAAAAGCTTCCCTACACCTTCGGTAACATGGAAATGGATCAAAACCTTTTAAGTTAGTGTTTATCCCTGTTATTTTCAATGTTTTTTCCGCCATTAAACTAATTAGATACCTGTTTGATAGTATTATACGCATACATAGGTATTTTGAATACGCCATATTATAGTGATGAAGTAAACATAGATCGCTCTAGAGCAGGGGTGGGTAAACAAGCATTTATGTTGCCCGCTATGCCATTGTGAAAGCGAATCTTGAATTGTAATACAGATAATATCAAATTTATGGGTTATTATTGTCCGAAAAAAACTTTTTTTAGTGGTTATGTCGCTATGATATTATTTGTTATTGATTTTTCTAATCGGATCCTTCCGGTCCGCCTCGTAAAAATTTTGCCCACCTTTGTTCTAGAGATACTACTCGCATGCATGTTCTCGTGAGAATATTGAAAAAAAATGCGTTTTAATCGTTCATATTATTTTTTATTTTAAAATACGACGGAAAATAAACGTCGAATTTTATAGCCCATTAATTTTTATCGCCTATATTTTTATGCCTTTGTACGTGGTAATTAATAAAGTTATAAATGGAGTGGTTTGAAATTAATCGATTATGTACGCTTCCGCATTTTATATAATTGAATGAATTTTAACTCTTATTTTATATTTATAGACTCGAAGGCGGAATGTATAAAGAAAAATGGCACAAAAAAGAAGTTAGCGTTGCTATTAGTGTGGCTAATGAAAGAGCTGTTTGAAGTTAAACGATAGAATTTTCATACTTTTATTTCAATAGAGTTTTAATTACCGCAATTGCTCAATGAGGCATTTTAATTAATCATCTAATCGGGTCATAGTCCACACCAACCCAATAGAAATTAATATCAAATGATTTTGCCGGCGCACCCGAAGTTATAGTTTCATAGTGAACATCTCGAGGTTATCTACTTCGTTTGCAATGCGGATAGCGCCGCCATTGCCGCAACTACGTTAATAAAATGTTTATGAGGCCTTCGAGATTAGTCGCCGCAGTAAGCTGATGGCAGAAGTTGCTTCGCGGCTGGTGAACTTCGTCCACACGATGACCTAGTGCAAGACAAAATGAGATGCGTAAATCGACTTAGTAACACATTCGAAAATGTTGGTCTTGGGGAGAAAGTCATATTGCTTCTCTATGTGGTTCAAGTTTATTTCTTCGCCCGAAAATATGTCAAAAATGTACTCGTTAAAGTTCAGTTTAAGAAAGCCTCTCGGCTTATCGCAGTCTTTGAAACAGTGGGCGAGTCGTTCTGCGTGCTCGACCTAGTGTTTTGTACCGCTCAGGGTCATTTGGGTGACCAGTTTCTGCTCGGTTTGCGGAGGACAGATTATAGAAAGAGAAAGCGGTCACGTACTAAGAAAAATACCGAGTTCGAACTGAATAATCGAATGGAAACATGACAAAAGTTTTTGCGGCCTGTGGGCTTGATTCTATGAGTTTTATGT
Organism: Tanypteryx hageni; assembly: GCA_028673005.1. Classification (NCBI taxonomy): domain Eukaryota; kingdom Metazoa; phylum Arthropoda; class Insecta; order Odonata; family Petaluridae; genus Tanypteryx; species Tanypteryx hageni. The sequence goes on along the minus strand of CM054113.1, from coordinate 185,440,710 downwards.
CCTCCGTAATTTTCGACTAAAATTTTCTCGTCGAAATATTATTATGGCTGAGGATGATATTATATCTGCGTTACTATTGACAGTAAATGGAACGGAAATTGATGAAAAAAGCTTATAGTGGAAATATAGAATGTGGGACTTGTCACATCAATGTAAAGAAAGAGAACTGATTTAGTTACTCTATAAATAGTCACCAGTATATATTCCTTCTTACTACCCGTTATAGGAAGATAAAGTAGATTTTGTGAGTAGATATGTTTAACACAAATGCTTAGCAGACGCACACATTGGCGATTTCATTATTACAGACCGCTTACGGCGGAGTGAACATACAGTTGGATAAATTTTACTTATTGGGTACCGTCCACGGTATGTTACAATAAATAATGGGTTGACAGAGTAAAACATTCAATGTAGAGTTTGGTCTAATCATGTGAGTGGTCGTATATGATGATGGTCTTATTGTATTGGACATGTTTGTATAGCGACGAAAATTATATCGGAGACTTGGCTCTGCATTACAGATACTTTGTCTCATTTTTTATTGTTGTTAATCTGTTTGTGCAGTGCATCTCTCTTCTGTAATCATACCGGTGATGTTTGTTTCTTAATATAGATGCCGGAGTACTTAAATGATTCTCAGTAGATTGATGAATAATAAACAAAAATTCTTCGAGATAACTATATTCGAACTTGCATAATTTCCGATTTCTAAGGAACATATTTTTTGCCTCTGCACTTCCGTTTGAGTTTCTAAGTATCGACTATTTCATCAATCGAATTAGATATCTTTGTCTTCTCTCAAAGTCCATATTGAAGTTCGATTGTACAGATTACTCTCATTAGTTATCACTCAAGAAATGTGTCAGTATTGCCTCCATTATTGTTCGTGGTGCATAGCTTAGCCTAAATACTGGTGAAATTAAATCACAATTACGCAGTTTTTAGCGTTTAAGGCACCCGAGGGCAAGGAGTGTATGAAATATAAGAGGCAGTACATTTAGTTTTCCAAATAATTTTTTCCAAAAAAAATTATTTATTTTTTTTTAATTTTCAAGGTTCAAAGAGCCCGTGGAAAATTTTCCTTCACTTTATTCAGCCCTTTCCTTCCACCCCAGTTTACCTCAACCCAGTTTGACCTTTTTTGTCCAAAGGAGAGAAGAAAGGAAGCGGGTGAGATATTTTGCGGGTTATCGTGCGCCTGTCCGATAACGACGGAACCCCGAGGCACTAAAGCTTTAACCCCGAACGATGTCGCATTCCCATCAATCCACCTTCTTCAAGTCTCTTCCCCTCGCCTTGAAAGCGTTATAGATGCCACAGAAAGGTAGCTTATGTTCTCATAAACATACGCCACGCATACGTGAAAAAAATATATAACGCGTCGCTGATAAAATGACGCGTGAAGGAATCAGCGCTTCCGCCATTTCTTAAAATGGAATTTTCCCGCGAGCGCTTCATAACTCATTTTTTTCTTCGCTCGGGGGTATTCGCAGTTCTGCGTTTCTCCATTGTCGTTGTAGCTATAGTATTCCTAAGGGAATACGCCCTGGGAGAGAGGGAGGCTTTCCTGGAGTTCCCGTCTCTCTACTCAAGGAGGAAGGAAGGAGTAAGGGGAGTGGCAAAGTTTGACTGACTGGAGGAGTAGGGGGTGGGGTGTGTGCTATCGAAAAGCGCGCGACTTCCGTCATCTGCAGCTGAAATTTGAATGGCATTATTCCTTCCTTATCCGTGCGAAGCGCTCGGGAAATTCCCGTAAAGCGACCCTTCCTAGGACTTTTCAAAGGTTTCCACGCGGTCCTGTTTGGAAAACATCGCATACTCCCCTCTACCCTTCCGAAAAATAAATCAAGTTTTTGCGTAGTATTTTCGCCGTGTGGCGAGTGAATGTTGCGTGGGGTATTTTTGGCCTTTTATTTTGTTTTCTGCACGCGGAAATTTTCGGTCAGAATTTTTTTCATTACCGAAATACTGCGTGTTGTGTTTTTTTCGTCGTTTGCTATTTTGGTCGTTATTTCAGAGTGTTGTTTTTTTAATGATTGAGTTGCACTGTCGTGTTTGTTGCTAGTTGTTCAAGCTCCTATAAAATTGCAGTGGTTGAAGCAGCCCAGTTAAGATCCATAGTTTTTTTATAAATTAAAGTTACATTTTAGTTGATGTGAAAATATAATTTGGAGCCTACGGAATTAAAAAATAAACTCCTGAACCGTAAATAATTTTTACGGTTCAGGAGTTTATTTTTTAAAATTCAATTACATTTTAGGCATAACAAAAGAGTAAGTCAATATTTTTTTTTAATATTCAGATTTCTTTCTAAATTTATGTAATCATTATTTAAACAGTGTTTATAAATTACTAATCAAAAGGATTAAACATTTGTTTTGTATTATTTTAACTTTGTACTCTTACACAAGAGAGATCTATAAAATTTGCTGGAAACCGATGCCTATTATTTTCCCCTACCGTTTAATTCAAAGCGTGAGTTATCGAAGTTATATTTCGGTTTTTTTCAAAAGCTTGCTTGAATGTAATCTTAAAAATTGATTCCTATGCACCCTGCCTCTCTCTGTTTTCGAGTCCGCCCGAAATTCCGGTTTTTGTTCTCTCTCTTCCTCTCTCTAAACAAAAAATCTATTTCACAGGCGCGTCCGCAGTCCCAGCCAAACCGGAAAGAAAAAAATAACGAGCAACGCAAGGTTTTAACAATGGAAAATTCTAAATTGGATAATCCCGAGCCGCCTACTACATTTTTGTCGCCCCTGCTGTATTACAACCAGTGGCGTTCTCGTCGGCTAGATTGATTTTTCCCCACACTTAACTCCCATTTCGTGACAACGCGCATAACTTCCGTGACACGCCACGGATTAGGGAATCCTTTGATCTAAAACTCTCGGTAATGAAACTCCTAAATCGTTATAGCCCTCCGAGGTTCCATGCATATAGGGTCTAAAAACCGTTCCTCTAACCGCGCCGTAAAACGTAGGCTGGCACACTTATACACATAGTTCCTCTCCGTCGTGCTTATGAGCGCATCAGCTCAACGTCAATTAAACCTGATTAAGTACCGTATAAAACACGGGCGTTAAAGTCGTTCACTCAATAACGCAGCGTAATTATTCGCCGCGGAGGGGGGGAGGGATTAAAGGTTAAAACGTATCATCCGAGACGTTGTTGTTGTTTGTCCTCGATGACTCCTCTTCAGCAGAGATTCGGCTGGATCGCAGTCACAAAACACATCTGGCCCTAATCTACTCAATTTAATGATGGAATTGTTACTTTATCACGTACAGATTATGCAGAGAATGCCTCGTGGCCATGGAAAAACTAAACTTTGATATTTTGACGAATAATGCACGTTTTAGACGTCCATGATTCCGAAAAAAGTTGTTTTTGTAAATCCCCCAATATGTATGTGCCTTATAGTCTGAGCGCGGCTCTGGAGGCTAAACTCAGAAAAAATGATTTATATCTAGAACATTTCCCAACCTCGGGTCGCGATCCAAGTCAGGATCACGGGGTAGTCCTCAGTAATGTCGCGAGGGGTTATCAAATGAAGAAATATTTTGCAAAGTGTAACATATTTCATAATGAAGAAGGTACTGTTTGCTGAGATGATGTAGGCGTTTTTATGCCATTTCACGATTTGGATGTGTATTTACATTTATGTACATTTATATAGATATTTAAATTTTATCATAACCCTGAGTGTCGGATGCATCTGTTGATGGACAATTTAGGATCCCATCTAGGGCATCACTCTGGATAGAAACCTTGTTGAAATGGATCATATCGCCAATGGTGGCTAGTTTATTTTTGTCGATTTTCGCAATATATCGTTTTAATCAGCAATAGCTCCATGGATTATGATTAAAATTCATCCAGTTATAGATATTCATGTCATAAACAACGTTGCGTAATCCTGGTGTCTCAAAAATTACTATATTGCGTCCGGTGACATTACATATATCGAGATTAGCGCCCAGCTACCGTCAAGTTCTCTCCCCTGCAGGAGCCGCAACATTAGTACTACCTACGTGACAAGCTGCGGAAAGTATTTTCCGTTCGTAAATACACACCGCTGACATTATTGTATGAGTAATAAGCTTGCGGATGTGAGAATATTTCCGAATTATTATATTGCACCAATTTTTTTCTAGTGAAATGGCTCCAGAAGTGCCCTATAGGTGGCACATCCGTCTCTGAATGAATTGCGTGTTAGTTGGTTTTCTCGGAGCCAACACCTCTCATTTAGCAGAATTGATTAACTCTAATTTGTAGGTTTATACAAGCGTGATTCGAATACCAAAAGAAAAACATCCACCAGATCACTCACGAAGTCACGCATGTGCAACCATGTTTACAAACGAACGCACACAAACACGCAAATACACTAAAATGTCGGAGAAAATATACATTTACCTCTCCGCGTATGGGAAGCTTCTTCGATGAGCGTAATTGGTTCGCTTAAATCGAATTTTTTGCATGTGATATTTAATCGAAGTGTGGAATACCTAAACCCTAGCGAACGATCGGTAACACTTGCGAACGAAGATTATTAGCTTCGGACCTTCACTCCGTCACCGATAGTTTCTGATATGACAATAAAAGAGAGAGATGGGCACGTTTGTGTAGGTTGTATGTTAATGGCCAAATTATTTTTTATTTTTAGCGTTTTTCTTTAGAATTAATAAATGACTTAATTTATCCCAGAGGTGTCTAATATATTCGCCACTAGTCACATGTGGCGAATTGAATCTCTTCAGTGGTTATATCTTTTCTTCTAATTTCGAAACCATATTCAAGATTGACGCTTCTTTGGTGCTTGGAAAATGTTGTCCATAACAAACAATTTGAAGTCTAATGTCAACCATATTTTGTATTTATCCCCCAAGGTGATTAATTGATTTAAATCTTTCTTGGGGAGGTTAAGCCATGTTGTGCTTTTCTACCACCTAGACTCGTATATCGGTGGCTATACTTATAATTTATACTATGTTGCAAAAATGCAATAATCAAACTACAAATGAAGCCATAAATACAAAAGTAAAGGGAATACAAAAACGAAAAATTGGAAAATACTTCTTTTATGCAAATATTTCAAAACTTGTAACTGTGTGCAGTTTCTGTCTTGTTCAAAGTCGGTTCACAACCTAAAATCTACTTTCAAAATATTGAACCATCTCTTTTTTCAATAGCATATATTTTGTATCATGTAGCGAATATTATGCCCTGATGGCCATGAGTCTAGCGAGCATCGTAATCCCATTGATTTTCACAGTTCAAATACATTCCACCATTACTTCTTTCAGATGAGGATTGAATACTCGCACAAGTTTTTGTCTGACTAATTTAATTTTTATATAAATGGCAAAAGCTCAAATTAATTTTTATTGTGGAATATATTAAAATAGACAGTTGAAAAAATCATAACTGAAATTGGAATTCAGGACTGCTTTCGAGATATTTTCATTTCTGCAGCTAAATTTAGGTTGCATATGTGAAATTGCCATCAAAAAGGGCTAATAACAGTTAACCTGCTTATTTCCAGAAACTCGCGAAACACTGCTCCTGTTAATTCCCTGTATAGAGCTCCAATTGAATTCATATCTCATTTTATCATCCATACCTAATAGTACTGTGGAATACTTGGCGCGTATGACGATGAATCAGAGATACAGTTATTTTAGATTTGCCTTAATTCCGGTATTATAATAATTGAAATCTATCATATTAATCTCATGTGTTATCCATGTCCAAAACTTATATACACAATCTCTTTCTATTGATTATGGGAAGTTTGTTGCGCATAATCTCTAAAAGTTGTCAAAAGTGAAAGCCATTGTTTCGGCACAAACATTTATGGTGATGACAACATATCCGCCGTATTGGTACATTTTACTCGATAACACTTTAAAATCATTCACCGGCAGTTTATTCCTCTATTCAATATTTATCGACATTTTTTGAAAATCATTTTGAACGAGGTTGTCTGTTTGGGAGAGGGATTTAATTATGTGCAAACTGCAGGCAAAGTTAAATATGAATATATATATATATATATATATATATATATATAAAAGGATGTTCATGGAATTCAATTAACATTTTTCTTTACAACGTCATCGTTATTTGTTCAGTCTAGCGAAGTCCTGTAGTTTTAGCGATGGAACAAAATTTCAAATTTATGTTTCCCTCTCGTTTAAAAATATAAAGCAAATGCCGAAATTAAATTTAGAAAATTTTGTAAGCAGACTATGGCTCGCATTTATAACCACCCTCATTTCAACATCGAGCGATATCCTTTCTCGTTATCCTAGAACATCTCGCTCCCGGCCTCGGATGTCTAATAAACCGTATTACACGTTATGTTTTATAATTGCGTAATTGATTAGGCACGGACGAAAATCCGCGGGTACTTATTTTATTTTTGGATGAGAAAATTCGTGTATATCTCGCGTATCTCCGTTAGGTCCACTTACGGCTCAAGCGGGGAGAGAGGAACTCGGCGATCTCCAGCCACACCGCCGGGATTTGCATATTTATTGTAACGGTACGGTAGGAAACACTGGAAAATATCATGAGAGAGAGAGAGAGGTGGAGAGGAAAGCGAGGAAAAAAGTAAAGGGGGTAAATATATTATGCGGCGAATCCTATGACGTAATCTGCATGCGCCTTTAGAGCCATCTCACCTTCCTCCCCCTCTCCGTATCTGTCTGATGACATCCCCATCTTCAACCCTTCCCCTCTTTCCTCCTTCCTTACCCCACCCGCCTCCTCTTCCCATTCCCACTCCTTGTTTGCGAATGGCTATAACAGGGACACAAGCGGTGGCTTTTGTTCGGCTGTGCCATTCCAAAGCACCCGCTGGCTCCTGCAAACACGGAAACCCTCGTTGTCGTGGATGGGCGGACGGGTATAGGCGTGCTGCGGGAGTGGGTAACGGCATGATTTCAAGCGCTTGTAGAGAGAGAACGGGAGAAGAGAGAGGAAGGGATGAAGCATGCGTGAGTCCGTGCATGCGTGCGGAGCTGGATTTACCTCTTCCCCCCCTGGATTCCCTGCTTCCGTATTTCCCATCCCTATCTCCTTCTTTCTCAGTCCCTTTCCCAGCTTCTCCTGTAACGTGCGCGGACATTCCTTGTGCCGTAAACTCGCTCGTGATTGCTTCCAGGGTTCAGGTAGCGTTTGAGAGAGAGGAAGACTTGAGAGCTTCGCGCGGAATCGGTAGTGGATGCGTCGTGCGAAGGAAAAGGGGTTCTAGGAAGAGGAGGCATTTTACGGAGAAGGGCTGGGAGAATCTCGGATCGGAAGTTGGTGCGGAAAATGGAGGAGGGAATGGAGAAAGAAGGTGGACGGTAGAGATGACAGGAGGGCCGAATCGTGGAAGCGTAGAGAAAGGAATTGGTTTGGGTTTCTTATGAAAGAATCAGTTCTTATCGGTATGGGATGAGCCGAGTTTGGATGAAGGCGACGAAACGACCTTGTCGGATGAGGGGCGGCGTGATGCAAGCACGAGATTGGATATCGGTGGGGTCTCAGGGGTAGGGTAGGGATACGAGGGTATTTTGGAAAAGTTGTCCTCCCAGGGTGAGATGGGGTGATCGGCCGGAGGTGGAAATGCGCTCGTAAGGGAAGTACGAGAGGGAGATGAGATCCTAGAGTGAAATGGGAGGAAGGTGGGACCTTATAAGGTTAATGTTGGGACGAGATGAGAAAAGGGATCATCCTTCATCGGTGTTGGATCAGTTATTATTGGTCCAATTCGAGCAAAGCTTGATTTTCCCATTACTTGATGATTTAATTGGGATAATGGCAGTAATTTGGTAAGAGGAATCGTGGAGAAGTCAGAGATGTAGAAGTTCTTTTCTTCCGGTCGATGATTGGTATAGGATCGTGTGGAGAGCGAAGGGAAGCAGATTTTGGCGGGATGATATTAAACCCTCGTACTCTCTCTCCCTCTCTCTCTCTCTCTTGAGATTGACAAGAGATTGGAATCGGTGTAATGGTTAGGACGGGTTGGGTGTGCGAGTGTGCTGGTTGTATTGGTTTGGAAGAGATATCTGTTCGGGGTGGATCTGATGGTAGTGGAGATCGCGTCCGGGGTTTAGGTTAGAGGAGTAGATCGGTGTGTGGCGATGGAGAGTAGCGAGAGAGAGAGAGAGGAGGTGGGAAGGAGGCATATAAGAGGGGAGGTGGGGATGTGTGCAAGGGGTTTTAGGGCCGCGTTAAGAGCTTCTCTTATCACCTCGTTGGGTCCACTCAATGGAGTGAGCAGAGCCTTTTCGGCTTAAAGGGGTAAACCGACTTCTCTCTTCACTCTCCCCCTCTCTCCCCTCTTTCCCTCCTCCCATTTCGTTCCATCTATCCCCCCTCTCTTTCCTTCTATTTCTATTTACTCTCTTCTCATTCCACCCGGTGTTTTGTTTTCCTTCTCACTTCCTCATTCTCCCATCCTTTTCCCTCCATCTCCTCTCATTACCTTCTCCTTTTGTGTGTCTTCCTTCTTAACTCTGGCATGGCCCCTGCCCCTTTTTCTCGTCGAATCCTTTTCCTTTCATCTCTCTCTCTCTCCCCCGTTCTTTTTTATTTCTCTTTCTATCAATCATTTCCTTTCATTGCATCCTTTTCTCTCTATTTCAACCGTGTTTCTTTCTTCCCATTCTGCCCTTTTTATGTCCTTATAACCTCCTTATTTCCTCACTCATTCTTCCTTAACTTCCACCTCCTACTACATTTTATATCCCCCTAATCTCATTTCCTCTGTATTCCTTCCATCTTCTGCCATCTTTCCCTCGCGCTTTCTTCTCCTTCCTCTCTCCACGTCCAATGCACATTCTTTTCCTCTCTGGAACGCGTGGTTTGTCGGGAGGAATTCCGATTTTCCTCATCTCGCTTCTCCCTTTTCTGTTCTCTTTCCCCTCTTCTCCTTCGCTCGTGCGTCTGACTCGCGCCCGAAAAGCTTTTCGTTCTACCTCTTTTGTTCTTCTGGTTGCGCGAACCTGATAAATTTGGAGCATTATGCTCATAATACGCTTGTATGTTGGTTCCCTGGCTCAATGATGTTTTTTATCGCTAAGAAATAAACTGGCGAGGCTATTTTTTCACGTTTTACTCGTTTATTTTTAAAGATTACTACTTGGTCCTCGAGCTCTGCGGATAGAATTAATCCTGCGTTTATTAAAATTCTGTGAATAATCTTCGACACGTTTCGCTAGTAACGTAATTATAAGATGTTGTTGGGTTAATTTCGTTTTTTTGGGGGAGCTTCGGTTTTATGTTGTAGTTTTTCGTTTTTGTTTTAATTTATTTTCGTATTCCTAACACTTCAAGAGGTTTACCTCAAAATTGAAACATTTTAGGGCATTCATTGGTTGAATGTACTGTATAGTAATTTTCTCTGTGATGTAGTAGATTACTTTTAAATACATTTTATTAGTTTTAAAATGTTTACGTTTATTTTTAATTTTAAAAATTACAAATCTATTCTGTGTATGAATTTTTTGTTCAAGGTCTCAATTCAATTCGATGAAGTGAATGAATTTAAGAGTGTAGAAATCCAATGTTTCCTTTCATTGCTTTGTTTTTATTTATTCTTTATTTTTTCAATGGAAAGGGTATTCTTGAAACGAACAATCTTTATTATCTCAGCATGTAAACTTCGAAAATTTTTAATATTTCAAAGAAAATTTGCTAGCCAATATGAATTCCATGTTTTAATTTATAAGTTAATACCAAGAATAATTTTATGGTCTCCTTATTGCACTGGAACGCATTTTCATTCATTTCTCTTAAGCGGTTATTTAGCTCGGATAACATGCGATAGTCGGATTATTTTTGATATTCCCACGAATATTTGCAAGTTTATACCTATTCCTTCGTCTAATCGGAAGTATTTCCTTGAATATAAAAAACTTAAATCACTTTTGGTCGTCGCTGTTTCTCTCCCCATCTTGAGTTCACGGCGCAAATGTGATAAGTATTAAGCGCTTTCCTAACTCAAATGTTTTGCGGATCCACTCCACTAAGAGAGTGAGAGAGAGAGGAGGGAGTTGGGCGTGCGGCTGAAATGGAGCAGGGTAGTGAGCGAGAGAGCGGTGAGGTAGGTCCCGATTTGTTTCGTCGCGGACCTAATCCGTAAAGACCTTGTCGGCGGTGGGTTACGAATCAAGAAAAAAATCCGTGAGATCACGGTTTACCGCATTTTTACTCCACCCGCACCCTTTCCCTCTCTCTCTCTCTTTTCATCTATCTCTCCAATTTCCGTTCTCTCCTTTTCAGAAGAAAAAAAACTCCGACTTCGCTCCATCCCCATTTGCTTCCTCCCTCTCTCCCCCTTTGCTCCCTCCCTCCCTCGACCGTTTCCTTACCGCGCCACGCTTCCCTACATCAGATCCCTCCTCTCTCTGCCAGTCTGTCTCTCTTACGCCCTTAACCAATTCCCTTCCCTTTGATGAATTTATTATGGGCAAAGCGGGACGGAGGAGTGGTTGGAAGGGCTACGAGGGCGGGGACACGGGTGGAGAGAGGCGAAGGGTAAATGATTCTAGGGTAAGTGCGTGCTACCCGCCTCCCTCCCTCTTCCCCACTTCCACCTTCCTCCTCCCCTCTCCCATTTCTCCCTCGCCTCCCTCTTCCCGAACTCCATTCACGTCGTTCTCGCCAAAAGAGAGATCCAGCGGTACTCCCACTCACGTTCCTTCTCCTTCCTCCCACCTACACCCTCTGACCTTGCCCTTTTCCGATCCTCTCCATACCTTCTCTCTCCCCACCTCTTCCTCCCACCGTTATCACACTCCTGCCTAAAACGGGGTAATTTTCCTCTCAAACCGTCGGAGTACATGTCCCACACGTCCAACACTTACGGAGTGGATGCTCGTGTAAGCCCGCGCTGCATCTCTCTCTCTCCTGTCCAAACCCTCTCCCTCGATCTCCCTAAACCCTCTTCACCTCTCTCTCTCCGCTATCCTTTTGTTCCCTTCACTTTCATCCCTCTCGATTTCCATGGCCCTTAAAAACCCTTACGCCCACTGGCATTGATGCCATTGCATTGTTAAGTGGGAGCAGTCTGCAATTATGTATCCAATGATACCGTATTGTTTAGAGTTAATAATTTCGGGCGGATTTGCTTAGAGAATTCATTGTTTTCGACCAAGGACGGGCATGTTATATTCCATTACCTGTATAACGCTGCAAAACATTTTGACAATGTTTGTGAGTAAGTTTGGCGTATATTTGCACAGTTAAGCAATTTTCTCTGAACGATGAAATTAATGATGGAGAGCGAGAAATCATTTTCATGAATATGATCATTGCACCTTTTATAGGGCTGCCATGTCCCCAATCCAAGAAATGAAGACACTTGATGACAAAAATGAGGATTTTTGAGGACACCTCTCTCCCCTGATACCGCAACTCGCTTTACAACCTAACCGGCATTTTATTTTTATCAACTTCCATGATTTTAGATAAAGAGGGCTTATATATTTCATATATTTTTAAGAGACACTCAAAGCAAATGTTTGAATTAAGTTCGCAGACAAAATAATATATTTACAAACCATAGCTTAATTGATTGAAATCTATCATTCCTCGTAATAGCAGAATTCACACACATTAATGTAATAGCGCTTAGTTAAATCTTAGTTTGATAACATCATTCTGAAACGCAGTAAAACGTCAAAAAAAACAATTGAAATAAAGAACCGCTAGCATAAATATACAGGTAGCCTCGCTTAGCGCAAGTGGTGTGTTCCGAAAGATCTATGCGCTAACGGAATTTGCGCTAAATGAACAGTTTATGACATAGTACTTAACCCAATTTATTTTTACTATTTAGAAATTTTTTCATCCTTATATACCGTTACAAAGTTACGGTTTTAAAGCAAATGATGTATAAATGCACATTAATATTACTGAAAATAATGTTAGTTTATTAATATTTATTATTACAGCAGAAGATCTTTTTCCCGAAAAACTAAGACATCGAAACACGGAAAAAATATGATGCAAAGGAAATATTACATTTTTGATAGTATACCGATTTATTTTCTAATCAATTGCATTTAATCAAACTACCGAAAATTATTTAAAACATATCTAACTCGAAGAAGTTGTAATCTTTACGTTTATTCCTTCGTTGTAAATCATCCATTTCTTTTCACTTGCAAAAGGCTTTTTGTGCATGAAAGATAAAAAACGTTCTAAAGATCCTATGCAGACAGGCATAAGCTGTAATGTTGGGAACAATTTTGAAACGAGAAAAAAGTCTGGTATAGGCGGGTTCGATTCCCGGTCATAGCAGACTTTTTTCTCGTTTCAAAATTATTCCCGATAAAAAAACGTATTTACGTTCGTTTCTTCGTTCTTGATAGTCAAGTCTCATTCGTTTGCACATGAAAGGAAATTAAACGTATTTTCGTAATTGTAATAGATCTTATTTATGTCAGTTACAACAATTAAATAACCATGCAAGAAATTGCCGAAGTTCAAACTTCAAAGTGAATTGCGACTTGGTTTGATTTTAATGATAAACGGAGTTTGTTTGTTTTTGTTTCTAGTAAAGTGGCATCTCCCGTTTTGGTTATGTGTACAATTTATATCATTTTTTTGCCCTGAAGTCCTTAATACCGAATGCCATTAAACTCTGTTTGGTAGAAATCGAGAACGATCACACGGACGAACGGAAAGAAGCCAATAGGCGCTCGTGCTGGAGGCGAAACGTGCCTACAAATCCTCTGCATTAAATTCGTTGATATTATTGTTTATTTTGCGATATCTTGGTAAAAACATTTTTTTTGGTTGACCTTCTGTTTAAGGATTGAGACATTTATTATCCGAAAATATCTATTATCCAAAATGGTTCGGGTACCGACCATTTCGGATAAACGATCTTTTAATGTATTACTAATGATTAATTTAAATTACCTTTCCGCTATTTGCTGTTAAATTTTATTTGGCACTATAAATGAAGCAAAATACAATTATATATATATATATATATATATATATATATATATTAAAAATATAATTCAATTTATGACGTCGAAACTGAAGGCCTTGGTTAGTGATCGGCCAGCGCAAACGAAAACGAGTTTAAAAAAAAATGTAAAAGCAGATTCCAAAAGAGCTTTTTTTAGTTTTTTTCACGTAAAATTTTGGAATACTTAACGTTTATGCATTTTCAACAAACTCCAGATTTAGATATCAAACTAAGTAATTCTAATATAACGTTGTATTTTCATTAGAGCTGAGCATTTATAACGAAACGTAAAATTCAAAAACAATTAAAAGTTATTAAAAACATATCTCAACGCAGTTAAGCAATTTTAATGTGACCTTCATCCATTTTATAAATGTAAACTGAACGTATTTGCGCTTCGCTTTTATTGTTCTAATAAGATAAACAAAACGAACCTTACCATAGTACGGCCCCATATAGATAGTTCATAAAGGTTTCCTTGAAATCCTGCGAAAATGCAAACGGACAGACAAATGCTCTCCAAAATCAATAGGGCTCATATCTAAAACTACCCTAAAAATCTTAGTTTCCCAGCTTTTCTCGCTACTACCGATTCTTTAAGCGCTAACAAATACGGAATAGGTCCATTATTACATAAATTTTACAGAAAAATGACAAGAATAATAGATGAATATCGATTAATAATTGGAACAATTTTTGAAACGAGAAAAAAGTCTGCTATGACCGGGAATTGAACCCGGGTCTTCCACTTGCCGGGCGGATATTCTACCTCTGAACTATCGTAGCAGAACATTTTCTCTCGTTTCTGAACACGGATGTTTCCCTTGGTGGGACGGGAACTAGCCAAGCTAGTATCAAACTGCCCCAACAGATGTCCTCGAAGAGAATCATCGAAAGAAACTCCTACCTCTCAAATGGTGAGATTGCCAAAAATTCAAAAATTGTTCCAACTTTCACAGCTTATGCCTGTCTGCATAGGATCTTCGGATCACATCATTCCATCAATTTCATGTTTGGCAATCTCACCATTTGAGAGGTAGGAGTTTCTTTCGATGATTCTCTTCGAGGACATCTGTTGGGGCAGTTTGATACTAGCTTGGCTAGTTCCCGTCCCACCAAGGGAAACATCCGTGTTCAGAAACGAGAGAAAATGTTCTGCTACGATAGTTCAGAGGTAGAATATCCGCCCGGCAAGTGGAAGACCCGGGTTCAATTCCCGGTCATAGCAGACTTTTTTCTCGTTTCAAAAATTGTTCCAACTTTCACAGCTTATGCCTGTCTGCATAGGATCTTCGGATCACATCATTCCATCAATTTCATGTTGGCAATCTCACCATTTGAGAGGTAGGAGTTTCTTTCGATGATTCTCTTCGAGGACATCTGTTGGGGCAGTTTGATACTAGCTTGGCTAGTTCCCGTCCCACCAAGGGAAACATCCGTGTTCAGAAACGAGAGAAAATGTTCTGCTACGATAGTTCAGAGGTAGAATATCCGCCCGGCAAGTGGAAGACCCGGGTTCAATTCCCGGTCATAGCAGACTTTTTTCTCGTTTCAAAAATTGTTCCAACTTTCACAGCTTATGCCTGTCTGCATAGGATCTTCGGATCACATCATTCCATCAATTTCATCGATTAATAAGGTTAAAATTCAGTCAGGAACCTCAAATCAAAAACCCAACCAAAGTGAATCTATCCTTAACAGTAACGTTAACAAGTGCAAAACTTCCAATGCTTGAATCACTGCAAAAGACTGTAAACCAATGTAAAATCATCGTAGAAGTGAACAGGTGAAATAGACAGAAATAAAGCGAACAAATGTATAAATAACAACAAATTTGTCATTAATTAGGATTTAATACAACCGGTTATCATTGGAAAAAATAAGTGAAGGTAAACAAGAAAAAAGTCGGGACTGTATTAACAGACCGTGGCCATAGAACTTTATTTCCTAAATAAAAATTGAGATGCCAATTGCGCTGTCGAAAATGCGCTAAACGACCATGCGCTCAACGAGGCATGCCTGCATAAACCTATGATTTAAAATATTTTCCTGAATTTTAACTTTTAATTTCAGCATGAAATATTTATACTCTCCTAAGGAGATCTTATGACATACTTACTTATAATGCTAGAAACATGTAGAAGCCTATCAATAACAGGTAATAGTGAAAGCCAGCGAGTTTTACTGATAAAGTAGCTTTTTATAAGTTACTTGGGCAAATTCCCAAAATGGTTTCAAACTTTCAAAACGTACAGTTTAAAATGATTAATAGTTCAAAATCTTTATAACAATTGACTCGATGTCCACATCCAGTGTATCTGTTCCATGTTGGATACAGTTATGCAAAATGTGCGCAGAGCAACCCATCCAATTACGAAGGCTTCAACAATTGAAGGAGAACGGACGAAACCTAGTAACGTCTTGTTCTAAGTAAATTACCGGTATCCCCCGATCTACGTTAGATTTGCGTTCCTGGAAATCGTCGCGTAAAAGGAAAACGCGCATATCGAAAATATTTTTACCATTGAAAATAATGTCATAGGCGTTGTTTTCGTTCCTGAGCAGATGTGTTCCAGTTATAAGTGTCTTTAAATTTGATTTAATGAGCGTTTTAACCCCCCAAAGCTTTTTCGACGTAATATGGCGTCATGTGCAGCGTCCTCTTTTACAATTCCTTAACTTTTTGTTCTTTAAGTTTCTGCAATTAATCACAGATTTCTCGAAGCTCCTTCGATCAGTGAACTCCCTATCATTATATATCGACGACTCTTACAGAGGAGGATATAACATACTAGTAGTTGGTGCTTGCATACTGCAAGCATTTCATCTCACATTAAAAGAACATTCATTTTTCAGACAGAAATTTCAACATTACAAATGGTCTTTTAATTCTAAAGATTTCATTTCTGCAGCGATTTTCGTTTTTCCCACATGTAAAATTAATAGTTTAAAACAATTTCCAACTGTCGCAATTTTAAAAATTTACACTTTCTTCATTATAAGGTTCTAATGCTACACATTTTAGCCAAATTTTAAAGTTGTAGCACTTCTAGAAATAAAATAATATTTTTCTAATTGTTTAAATTTAAATAATTTTTAACGGCCGCCGCAATACATATATGGTAAAATTGAAATGTTTATTTGTGCAAATTTAATATACTGTAAATAATTTGAAAATTTCAGCTTCCTAGCTCATCCCATAGTACCTAAACAGCTATCTATTTGTTTAAACTTTAAGAATTTTAAACTGCCAAACAAATTAAAATATCAAAATTTGTATAATCCCTATTTCGTTTTTTTAGGAATTCTACTTATTAAAAAAATTTCAACTCCGTGGCACATTCGGAAATATATAAACCTTGAAAATTTGTTTAAACAATTGCGAATTTTTAGCGGCCGCATTGTTGCACTTTTTCAAGATTTTCGTTTTTTTTAGTCGGTTTTGTACAAAATCCTACCTATGAAAAAAATTTCGAATCTCCAGCTTATCTGGAAGTGCCTAAACATTAGTATCCTCCTGTTATATGTTATCATTCTATATAGACGTATGTTATATCCTCCTCCTCCTCCTCTGTAAGGAACGTCTATATAGAATGATATCCTCCTCCTCCTCTGTAAGGTACGTCTATATAGAATAACTTATAGGAGGATACTAATGTCCAGCCCAAACTACAAGAGCTAGAGAGCTGAAAGTTTTAGGTTGTGTAGATATGATGAAGAAACCTTCAGATAAAATAAGACTTCTCACCTAAGTGACATGAGTTCGACTCCAGAAATTCCGAAAGTTGCGTTTTTTCCCATAAGAAAAGCATTGCGCCATTTTTGTAAATTAATTATGGGCACTTACCGGTAAACTAGAAAAATGAAATTAACAGTGTTGCTAGATGGCCGCAATATCTATTAGGAATTATTGTCACTTTTGCTTACAGTGTCTTGGGTTCGACTCCCGAGACCCCGGAATATCTCCCATAAGTTAGCATGGGAAAACGCAATCCAGTGTGTAGACCAATCTAATAAGTTTAGGAAGCTGAAATTTTGCAAGATCATAGAACTTTTCTCATAACCAACTATAAAAATCGAAAATTTTAAAATTGTAAATTTTAGGGGTTGTTTTAACCCCATTTGTACATTAAAATTTAATAATTTTTTAGGTACAACGGGATGAGCTAGGAAGCTGCAATTTTCAAATTATTTACAGAACAGTGCATTTGCACACATAAACATTTCAATCTCTCCATATATATATATTGCGGCAACCGTTAAAAATGTTAAAATTTTAAACAATTAGAAAATTATTATTTTACTTCTAGAAGTGCTAACACTTTAAAATTTGGCTGAAATGTGTAGCATTAGTATCCCATAATGGAGAAAGTGTAAAATGTTTAAAATTGCAACATTTTGGGATTGTTTTAAACTATTATTTTTACATGTGGGAAAAACGAAAATCGCTGTGGAGGTGAAATCTTTAGAAATAATAGAATATTTGTAATGATAAAATATCTGTCTTAAAAATTAATGTTTTTTCTATGTGAGATAAAATGCTTGCAGTATGCAAGCACCTTCTACTAGTACAAATATATTCTCTTCACCCAACTCAACGAATATTTTTGCACAAAAAAAGTTGGTTCAAGTGCGTTATTTGCGCAAAGAGGGAAATAAGAAAAGAAATTCTACTGCCGTAGGAACTCTCGGGAAACCCTGCTCTGTCGTACGATGCAATGAATGGTATCAATGAAGTGACAATAAAGATAAATAGTAGACGGGCAAGAATCTTTGAAATATTTAATAAATAATAAAATTATTAAGAGTACATACTGTGCGCATAACGAATCGCATAAATGCAAATACGCGACTTGTATATCGATAAATGGCCGTAAGAATAAAATCGCGTAAATGCAAAGACGCGACGCATATACATATATCGAAAAATGGTCGTAAAAATAAAATCGCGTATATGTGAAAACGCGTAAATCGAGGGACACCTGTATTCACAACCGGAAGTGGAGATACTTTAGAAAAATACGGAAATCGGATGAACTGGCAACGCTGATATGGGCATACTTCATAAAATTTAACCAACACTGAAGATCAGGAGAGTTTGAACCAAAATTCCGGGCATTCTCGAAATGTTAGAAATTCCTCCCGGACGGTCCATCGAACACCAAAACTGAGGACATGTCCGGGAAAATGAGGACGTATGGCAGCCCCTACCTTTTATGAGTTTCTATTCAAGTGTTTCCGAAATCATCAAATTTATTAGTAATTTTGAATATTTTTTCTTCTTATCTTTCTTCTTAAAGTATGTCTAAGCTAATGCTTTAGTTAAGTTTAACATTAATACATTGATTTTTATTAGACTTCATTTTTTATAAAAAATTTTTACAAAGTATATTCCTTTTAATCCGCCGTTCTTTAGTCTTCTGCAGTCCAGGTTTATTTTTGGTTCTTTGAGCTCATTTACTTTACATTGCCGTAAACCTAATCCTTGTCTATTATTTTTTATCTTTTTAACAATAAAATGGCAATAGGAATAGAGATATTGTTAGTTTGTATTTATTAGTCGTTGTTGCATTGCCACTGATTCCTTTCTTCTCTTACAGGTAAGCGAAATCGACCCTTAAATGAACAGACTTGACGGGTTTTTTCACTTCTTGTTTCGTATTGTAAGTACTAAATATTTTTGTGACCCTTTATTCGATCTGCCCTATAAATAGAACCATGTCGTTATCCATGATCCTCGAAAATTTTCGATTGCTATCTCTTTATCGCTACTTTCAGTTAAACGACTTTTTGATTCCATATGTAGTCTTTATGTCAGTCATTGAATTCTTCTTCACTGATAAAAATTAAACTGTTTTAATATTTCTTTGATAGATCCGTTCGATTTAAATTCCACATTGATTTCAGTTTAATAAGATGTTGTATTTGTCATTATACGATCTTTAGGTGTAACATGAGTGATTAAGGCGCGCGTGGCATGTTTATAAAATGTCTCCAATCAAGGATAATTCTTGTAGTATGAAATTTTCAGCTCAGTTGGATCTTTGAGAACTTGGAGAGTTAATTAAATTTTGAATACTCAAGGTTTTAGTTTAGCCTCGCTTGATCTTCCTCAAAAGAATTGCTTCAATAAACTTTTGTAAACTGCTCCCACTCTTCGCGGCACGATTCTCGATTGGGTATTATTGAAAAAATGATAGTATTCCATTAACAAACATTCTCTTAGAAATCGTTCTTTTTCTTTTACCTCTATACTTGTTTCCATTAACAAACATTCTCTTAGAAATCGTTCTTTTTCTTTTACCTCTATACTTGTGGTAGATATGTCCAAGTACGCATAAATAAATATTTTCAAATAGATCGCTCCTGCGTTTACGTCATAGCTGCGTTTCTCGAAACCGAGGACAAAATATCACTCGGCGTTATGTAAGTCGTTGACCGTGTTGGATACACAAGTACCGTTTCCCTTAGGGACTCTTGCGACGCCACGGGACGGCTCCTCCACTGAAAACGTGTTCATCGGTGGACGAGGTGAGCTCCATTCCGTAAATTCATCTGTATTCCTGACAGTCGCTCACTTCCTTCTCCGGAGCCAAGACTTGTGTTTGGTCTTCCTGCGGAAACCGATTGAAACCCACTCGAGTGATACCCCTAGAGGAAACGGCATCCATTGACGCAAGGTGAACTCATTCTCACGAGCGATTTAACCTACCTTCAAGCAATTCTCATCTTCAATGATCCCATTGTCTAACTATGCGCCTTTTTATGCGCGAGTTATAGTTTGCCAAGGTGGAAATGAATTTAATTTCTGGTATATCTCTTTGACAAAGGTTCTGCTACGACTTCGCGCCCATACGAATGATATTCGTTACTGATTGTTGGATTGTAAAACCGAAGCCGGATACGTGCAGCCTGTTCGTTTCAAGATTTTGCGCTCCTGTGTTTCCTAGCTAGTTTCTCGGCCCAATCACTGTAAATTTAAGCAAAAACTATAAATACGCTGGAATCTTTTGGTTTTGTGTATTTAATCAGCGCATAAAACTTAGTGCGCCCATCCCTTGCTTTCGAATGTGTATATGTTCCAGGAAAAGGCTGTTTAAAGCGAAACCATGCTAAGTGGGTTAAGTTCTCCATGGGAATATACCTATATGATATGATGGGGATGTACCCCAAGCTCAGAATTACCTTAATTAAAGTATATATATATATATATATATATATATATATATATATATATAAAGATTACAAGATTAGGTGGCGTTTATTAGAAATACAAACTTAAATCCTTTAATGACGTAAGACGAATAATAAAAAATCATTTTTTAAATTTGGAAATTTAACATCTTAACGACATGTGCTTCTCACGGATTTCTTAGTAAAGTGTACCTTTAAGATTACATTTGAGCGCTATCTTGTGCTCAACTTGTGTAGCAATTAAGTTAAATCTTATTACAAATCGCTTCCTTCATCCTTCCTTATGACCTCAGAGTCGAACTGAAACATTTGATGCCTTTTATTGCGTTTAAAACCCGTGCTAAAGCGAAATTGGCGACCGTGCAATTCGAGGTAATTCTCTAAAATATAATCTTTCTAAACCGAAAGCGTGCTAAGCGAATCCGTTCAATTCGGGGGGTGGGTTCACTGGAGTTATGGTGCTAACACTCCTTGATAATGTTCGACAACGAAGAAGTGCAGGTAATTTTCGTCCGAAATTTGGGAAAATACTAAAAGAGTTGACATGGAAGGTGAAAACGCTTCAAAACTGATGTGCTCGTAAAGGTCCGGGCCATTTGAGGACTTGGAATTAATTTGTCATCCTTTGTGAGTGCCTTTGAGGAGGGGTGTCTTCCGCTCCAGCCAGATTTAGTGTCGCGATGAAATAGTTCGAGAAGGTAGGGCGTAAATAACACAAAGGAAGTGGAAAATTCGCTACCAAGCTGATTCACTACGTTAAATTTGTCAGATGTTAATAAAAGTAGCGCCATCGTTTAATTTTTGATATGCTGCCTGTCTTAGCTTAATTTGCAGGTGCACATCTGAAATTATTGACGATGATCGTGAGAATGAAAATAATAAGTGCTCAATTGTGCGCAACTGGATTAGCGAATCTTACTTATTCGTGCACTCTTCTGAAACTCTGCTTACTTTCTCATATACGTAGTATATTGAGAAAGTATTGTAATCGTGAAAAAATTCGACTTCGATATTTTGATGGAAATACACATTTTAGGTGCCCGTGTCCACAAAAGTGGTTTTCGCCATGCCGTCTGTCAGTCTGTCTATCTGTTCGCCGTTCTGGGGCCCAAACGCGTACATAAAATCGAATTATATCTCGTATTTATGCAAAATATCATCTTTTGTAGACCCTTTTTTCATAAAAATGATATTGCACAAAATTAAAGGACAGTTTATTATTGGCGAATTTTAGAAAAATTTGATTTACTCAAAAATGGCTCCAGAGAATTTGATTAAAATCAATCCAATTGTAGAGCCTAATGTCACAAATAATACTTCGTAAGCCACATACCACTTAAAGTCACTATATGGCGTCCAGCGACATCACAATGTACACTAAGCTACGTTACCTAAGCCTTATGACGTCACGCCTCAGCCGCGATCCATTCAAAATCTTACTACAGCCTTACGGTTAAACTAAATCGAATGATATCTCATATTTATAAATAATATCATTCATAAAAGACATTCTGAAGAGATGAACGGTATTGCGCCGCAATTAAGGGTACTTTATTCTTGGATATTTTAAAACGAAATTCGATTTATTAAAAATGGCTCTAAGGATTTCGATTAATATCCATCCAATCGTACAGCCTGATGTCACAAATGATACTAATTAAGCCATATTTCCCAAAAAGCCACTGTATATCGTACAGTGGCATTATTTATGTACAAGACGCTCAGTGCACGCGTCAGAGGGGAGGGGGAACCCAGGATTCCCTACATAGTCTAAAATTCCGTACTTCTCTGTTAACGCCACGCACTTATTAGTGGGGGGTATTAGATGTGAGAGGTTGATGGTGCCAATCCCTTGGTTCTGTTGCCACACATTATTAACATAGTTGGCAGTGGATTGCCAAGCACACAGTTAATTTCGGGGCAAAGAGCGTAGTGCATGGGTTCCCAAACTGGTTCTCGAATCCCTAGGGGGTTCGCGGAAAAAATCCTTAATGGCGTTTTCCCAGCCTATCTCATTGCACGGTTTATCTTAATCATCGTCCGCAGTGACGGGACTGGTTCAATTCAACTAGTATTTCTTTCATTAATTTGTTTAACATAGGATTGAGAGTGAATATATATAATTTTAAATTAAACAACGAAGTTGAGACACGCTTCGACGCGTAAATGAATACAATTTATTTTTGTGGAAGAGAAAATTTGAATCCGTGACGAATTAGCGAGAATTTTTTTAGACTCTGATCCAGAATTTTTCAGGTTTTTTTAACGACAATCGCATTATCGCCGCATTTACGTGTCCATGGCTGTCGTTAGTTTGGCGCAACTTTTTGCTTTGATTATATAGTAACACATAATTTGTTGAGCAAATGATTGCATTATTAGAACAAAGTGATAATTTTAAATGCCTAAACTTGAGTTCTGCGACGCGGTATAGGACAACATTTTAATGGGAAATTTTAATCATTTTTTATTTAGGTGTAATTTACACGCAAATTTGAAGTATTTTAATTTTCATACATGAAGGGAGGAGGGGGTGTTTATACACGTAAACACCACCCTTGGCTACGCCACTGATATTCAGGTAAGGAAGATGATCCTTAAAAATGTTTACTTTTAAGAGGGGGTTGGCGGGATTTGGAATTCTATGAAAGGGATTCGCGGGATGAAAAAGTTTGGGAACCACTGGTGTAGTGAGACAAATCGTATATACGTATATGAGAAAGTTTGGGCAATGTATATTGCGTCGTTTATTTCTAAAATTGAACTTAAAAAGCCATCGAGTACATGTGTACGTTTATTGATGTAGAATCAGGTACTATGGGGTACATCATTAGCATATATCACAATGTAATGGTAATTAGATCTTTAGTGATACCTGAAATAGTTTACGTTATTTCATGGCTCATGGCCTAAGATATTTTACTATTAGTAGAAAGGATTTATTGATGACGTTTGTAGTTGCTTTGAACGTTGTGAATGGATTCTAATTCTGCGCCAAAGGAAGCTTGCGAGAGAAGTCATCCACATAACATGAAAGACATTTATTTTTTTAAAACCTTCCGTAATAAATTTCGATTCAGTAGTAGAAAATGAGTATATTTATTTTGTTGATGGTGAGATCGTTCTATAAATATTAAGGGAAATTTGTCTATATAAAGTTACAAAAGAATTCATTTTAACCTTTCAAATATATCTCCTGGTCTTCCATAAAATACCTTTGAGACGGTAAAATACATTTTCTGTATTTTCATTCGGATTTTATCTTCAAGTGTATGTTCTTTCGTTGAAATAATTAATTTAAAAAAGTCCCTTGCATACTTTCTATCGCTTAATTTCTCACTTGCTTTTCTAACTGCAAGTGCGCACCACTCAGCAGTAGATCTCATACTTATGAAAATGTCTATTGGATGGCATAAGCTCGTAAAAGTGATACCAGCGATTTAAATCTAGGGTTTTTGGGTCACAGTTTATCCCAGTTAAGGCATTAAATCTATTAGGGTTAGTGCGATAACACCACCCTGTGAACTCGTTTGGGATGAGGTTAGTCAATTTACTCCGTCGAGTAAATCCAACCTTGGGAATTTATCTGTTCGGAATTCCACTCTGAGCCATCGTCTACAAAAAAACTTTTGGTTTCTTCAGGTACTAAAAAAACGTATTATGCATAATCGGAATATACTGCGATACAGACTTATTACAGATTATTGTGCTAGGTGACGACGGGGAAAACTCGAGAAAAAGTCGGGAATTTAAGGCTTAGAGAGACGGAGAGGGAGAAGTGGGATTATATCCGTAGGCGGAAGGGAAGAGAGAGGAGAGGGAGTCATGGGAGGAGATAGGAGGGAGGGTCGGTAAAAAAAGCTAAACAAGAGACGGATGTGGAAGAATGCCCACTCCTCTTCAAGTCTTTCTGAATTATTCAGTGTCGAGTCCTTTACCACCCCTTTACTCTCGCGCTGTTCCTATCTCCCTCCCTCCCCTACCTCCAGTTCGCTCTCGGACCTCCTCCATCCACCATCTTTCCTCAACCTCTACCTCCATACGCGGCAATTTCACTCCACATTACGCTACCTTGACTCCTGCATTCTCTCCACTTCGCTTTCCCCGACCCTTTAACTTCCCTCTCATCTCTCTCTCTAATCTTTGTATTTCTATCTTTCTCTCTCTACGCTTTACCGCACCTATTCCTCTCCCTCTTGTCTCCCTCTCTCTCTCTTTCTCTCCCCATCTCGATCCGCCTTCCGCACCGTCAGCACGGCTTCCTCCCCATGAATCCTTTCTCCTATCTCCCTTTCTGTACATTCACCTCTCCTTTTCTCACCCCCTTAGTCTCTACATCCCTATCTCTCTCTCCCCCTCCCTCTCTATCTCTCCCCCTCCCTCTCTATCTCTCCCCCCTCCCTCTCTATCTCTCCCCCCTCCCTCTCTCTCCCCTCCCTCTCTCTCCCCTCCCTCTCTCTCTCTCCATCTCTCTCCCCCCCTCTGTCCATATCTCTCTCCCTCTCTCTCTCCCTCTCTCTTCCCATCTCTTCCTCTTTCTCTCCCCCTCCTCTCCCTCTCGTCGCTTCATCATACCTTCAACAAGCGGCGTATCTCAACACTCGTATATCCTTCCTCCCGCCTTCAATTTCCATCTCCGCTACCATCTATCCACAGCTTCTTTTTGCCATATCGATCGACGCCTCTACTTTCACTTCACCGTAACCCTTCACAACATTATCTAGTTTTCCTGCTCACTCCCATTTCAAGCTTCCTCCCGCCTCTCCCACTTTCAAATCTTAATCACTCAAAAGCATTTTTTCTCCTGTACTATGCGTCCCTTTCTCTTCCTCAATGCGCGCGTCGTTTGAGCTCCACTTCCCTTCAGTTATTTATGTATGAACTAGATGTATTTGTTGTGCGAGGTCGTTCCGTTTTTTTGTCTATGATTCTCTAAGTGTGGTTTGATCTCATTATAAATCGTGTCTCCCTAAGAGATGGTAGTTTACCTTCGCATCCAAATATATATTAAATTTCTGTGAATAGGTATAACGTCGGCGATTTTTTGTTCTGTTGCAGAATGTGACATTCTCATAAGTTGAGGAACTCTCACTTAAGTTCCTCCTTTATTCCTACAAATGTTTTCAAGAGAGACTACAAATAAAATATTTAAAAAATCATATTAGTGCTGATCACTATCATAAAATTCGGTCTAGCGGCATATTTCGTTGCTTGTCTTCTGATTAATGAGTCTTTAATTATTAGTCTTTTGGGGAAGGATTCACAGTCTTCCTAATCAAATATAATTCTATTTCTGTGAAATTTATTTCAAAATGTTAAGGATCGAGCATTGAAGGCTTTCCTCGTGGTTCTTAACTTTCAAGTACTGTTTTTTATACTGCATATATTTTCTCTTGTGAGGACAGAGAAATTATATTGTATTTAAGAACATGTTCGTGTCGTGCAGTTGATTAGCACCTAATATACTGGACATCAAATACATCAATGCTGTTTTTCGCAGAATGTTTTTCATTTCTGCTGCAATTTGCCGAACAGCAAGCGTTTCGGAATGTGATGTATTTTCTCCTATTTCTTTTGTTTTCATAAGTCAAAGACGAGGCGCGTCATAACCATCAAAACTTATTGTATAAACGAAAATCATCCTAAGCATGCATTTCGTTTATTATAATCATGTATGTGACTAGTAGATTTAATTCATAAACTATTCAAATTTTCAAACTTAAAGTTAAACTTGGAAATTGAACTCCTTCAGTAAGTTAAAGAATATATATAAGGTGTTTTATTTTGATCCCTTACTTGAAATTCATCTTCATAAGAGCCTTTTCAATATCTTAATTAACTCTGAAGTCCATCAAGAGAGAATTAGCAATCTTCAGTATCACATTACCATCTTTAATCGAGTCTAAATAAGGCTTCGGGTTAATTATTCGTCATTACAGATCTAGCAGGGTCGAGAAATTTGATTTTCGGTTCCCATATCCTTTCTGAAATTGCCTTCCCTTTCGTTTTCTTTTATTTCCCGTGTGATTATTAAAATGGCATTTATGATCTTATTTGTTTCACTTTGTAATATAGGAAATTTTCAAAAATATTTCTTAGGGAATATAGAATTTATTCATCAAAATGTTTTTTGCATCGTAGTAGATATTCTGCTTTAATTAATCGTAAGTAATGTTTTATATAAAAGGGATTCTAACTTAAACTAATTGATTTCATTCAGTAATAATGGAAACTGCTTCTTCCTTGACTCGGTTATAAATGTTTTATTTTGACTCAATTTTTTGTCGTTTTATTGCGCGAAAAGCTTAATTAATTTCACTTTCTGTTGGCTAAAAACGATTAATTTTTCGAATATTCGCAATGTCGACGGATGAATTTTCCAGTTTTCCTAAGCAATGCTTTTAGCAGACCTGTATTGAATTAGCTATGAAATGGTGGTAGAGTTGGGATGTATTCCATCGATACATTTTTTTTCATTCAATCTATTTTATGCTGACAAATTGTTTCAAATGTGACCATTGTAGGTGATCCCGCTTCATCTGCTACAATATATGTATTCCTAAAAAGGAACAAGGATAGTTTCCATTAATTCGCTTAGATACATTTTCGACGTTATTTGTTAAACATTAAACAGGCGAACTTTGAATCGTTTCTCTGTCACCATTGAAGTAAATAAAAATAAATTCAACGATCTTCGCCTGAAAAGAAAAAATTAAGTAGAGTAATAAAAATGAAAACTCTTCAATATTGAAGGCTGAAGTCACTTCCTCCCACCGGATTAGCTCTCTTTTAAACTTCCGGTCGAGATATTTTGGCGGCAGTGGTTTTTAAAAACTCTTTTAACCGGAACCCCAAAACAATGAAAGGAAACAAGTAATGTAAACTTTTTCGAAGGGAGGTAGAATGAAACAACTCTTGCTGAGGGCGTTGCATATAGAACGAAAAAAGTGAAAAATTGTGATTTCTAGAAACCGAGAGGACGGGAGTGTCGTGTTCTGATCGAGTTGAAGGTGTTGGTTAAGATATATTCTGTTTCCTTGCCGAAGTTAGCATTTCCTGTGGCCGGTTTGTACGGTGGTGGTTCTCGTGTTTCAGTGGTTTCAAGTGCGTGAAACTGATCTAAATAAAACAAGTGAAAATCACGGTTTCCCATGTATCATATGCTATGCTTGTCAATAACGCTTCGCACGCATGGACCGATTAGTTTCATCGGTAACTTTTGCGGCATTGAGTTATCCCATCGTGCAGTTCTTAGTTTCATCTATAAAATGGTATAATGATTTGAGGATGTTATTATTTGAACCTTATTTGCTGTAACAGTTTTTGTGTCAATGATTTTCATTTGAGTTTGTGTTTTATTTACCGCTCGTGTTCTTCCCTATTATGGAGATCCACAAAGTGTCGTCCTCTTCAGTGAACTATATTCTTCAACAGTTTTATGAGGTTCTCATCGAATTCTGAACAGTTGGCTGCAAGACAGAGTCCTAGGCTTGGTTCAACGACCCGCGTAAAATTTAATTCCACCGTGATATTTTCGGTCGGATTATTTTTTAGTCGGGTCGCACGACCGACTATACGCCCTTTCGCATTTTTCGAATTAAACCGAAAAAAGATAATATAAATTTTTAAAAGATCCGTTTCTCGCTGCTCGATCCGCCTTCCTCGAGCGAGGAGTTTATATATCCACTCCAACGCCCTCTCTCCCTCTTCGGTCAACGCCAATTCCAGGCCTCGGGACTTTTTTATTTTATTTTCCTATGCGGTCGCAACCTCTTCACGCCGGCCTCTCTTTCCATCCGACATCAAGCCCTTCTTTTTCCTTCTGTGGGGTCTTTCTTCGGCTCTCCTCACTCCTCGTGTTTCCCTCCTCAGACTTGCGTGGCTGACCGAACACCCGAGGTCCCGTTCCTCCCTCCTTTCCCTACCTCTTTTCCCTCCCTCTTTTCCCTCCCTCTTTTCCCTCCCCTACTCTCCCTACTTTCCTCCCCTCGCTGACCCTTTCGCAAGCCCTTCCCAGCGGACATCTTCATCGGCGACCTCGGTCCACCCTGCCCGCTACCTTACAGCTCCCTCTCGCCATCTTTTCCTTCTCTCTCTCTCTCTTTGCAAACCGTAGCCTCTACTCCGAGGAGCCCTGAGATCTCTCTCTCTCTCTCTACATTCCCTCCTACCTTTCCACTACGCCACCCCAAACGGTACCTTTCGGGACCCTGGAGACTAAGAGAGGAACGTGGGAGGAGGATGAGGTGGTGTGAGGGAGTAGGGAGGGTCAGAGGAGTTTCTGGCGAAGGTGACGTGTTTGGATGTAAAGCTGTGTGTGTGTGTGTGTGTGTGTGTGAGAGAGAGAGAGAGAGAGAGAGAGAGAGAGTGGGTATTTCGGGAAGGTGGGGTTTCGGGGGCGGTGTGTTGTGTGTGTATGTGTATGGGAGGTCGGTGAGTGAGGAGAAAATGACCTTTGGGCAGGAACGGAGGGAGGAGGGGAAAGAGGGATGGAACATTGAGAGAGAGAGAGGGAGAGGAAAATGTGGATAGAGAAATGGGATGTACGGAAGAAAAAGCAAAACTGAATTGAGAGGGGCAGTGGGTGTTTGACAAGAGGAGATCGAGGAAGATAGAGGTGGAGGGAATATGATGGAAAGGTTCATTCGGAGATTTTGTTTTGTATTTTTCTCCCCTGGTTTTAAATGGCAGTTTTATTCGATTTGGAGTCGTTTCGTGTCGCTCGTAATAACGGGAAGGTACTGTTGTTTCTTGAATCCGTTTGGTTTGATTTGGGTTTCGGACAGGTATTTCTGTAAGAAAAAGTGAAAATTATGCTTGTTTTATGTTCATATTGTTATAATAAATATAAATATAATATATAAATATAATTTTCCGAGGATTTGAATGTTATACAAGCAAGAAATATGCGAGCATTGCAACATTTTAAAGGCATTTCTATCATTAACGCCCCTATTAATTCATTTTACTCTTGCTGTTGTTTCCTTTAAAAATGTAATTCTATTCAAAAGTAAACTTGAAAAGTTTATTTCTTATATCTTCGTTTATTTCTTATTAAAAAACTTCTCGTATATTACAGATAAATAAATAAAGTGGTCAAATTTTCCTTAACATAATTAGTGGCAAAATTTTCTAATGGAAAAGATTTACATTTACTATTTTAAATGATTTTTGTTGCTTTGTGATGTTATGACGCTTTGTGATGCCTTACATTCCCAGGCTAATGCTTCATTCGCGTAAGAACAGCGTGGATGTCCAGAAGAGTATCCCCGTTAATCATTGCCTTTAATCACGATCATTTTCGCCACTGAATTAACTTAACGTCATAGAGAAGTATTATGGCCGTAATATTTCGTCGTCCGAAATTTAATCGTATTATATTTTAATGGTTTCACAAAATAAGTCACTAAATTCGTGGATTACACTAACGCTGCATACGTCCATTTATGGTCGATAACATAATATTTATTCCCTGTAAACAGTGTTAGAAGGAAGCTAGTTGAAGCTGATTATACACGAAAACACTGACAAC
Source organism: Tanypteryx hageni (assembly GCA_028673005.1). Taxonomy (NCBI): domain Eukaryota; kingdom Metazoa; phylum Arthropoda; class Insecta; order Odonata; family Petaluridae; genus Tanypteryx; species Tanypteryx hageni. Next base: position 185,411,005 of record CM054113.1, on the reverse strand, counting down.
ATTCCACGTGCACAAAATGTTCATATAAAAATAGCTTATAAAGCTTATATGACGTGGTATTTATTGCCCATATAAACATCGAGTGACTACAAAGATATTATGGATAGATTCATCGAAAAATATTTTAGTGTACTCATCGATTTTGTATAAGTTATGAAATACCCTTTTAAATTACGTGAAACAAGATAGACCAGTATTATCCTTACTAAATATAAACTAATTGTCTAATTAGTTAAAGTATAACGTACCACAAGAACGGAATTTTGTGTCACTGTGAAAAATTCGCTGAACTCCTCGAAACAATATTCTAGGAATTGATACAACACTTAATCATACCGAATTCTACATTTTAGGATGAATGGGTGAAACCTTTTGTAGGCTGAAGGAACAGCGTGGCATTTGGATATTAGCCATGGCATTAAATCCCCTCCAATTTGAAACGGTGAGAACGGATCGATACGAAGTGGTAGCGATTTTAAACGAGCCAAAAAGCAAACGAACCTAATAAAGATAATTACTTTTCAGAAAATATGCACAGACACCTACATTCGATAAATCACAAAAATCGGCATAAGTCACGTTAGATATTGAATGGAGTCGTAAAAGTTTCTATCCTAGGCGAAAGCAAGGGGACACTATAGCGGTGTGAGTGTGTGTTTAAGTAAAAGTAATAATAAATCCTCTTTGTCTCGCGGGACGGTGACAGAGAAGCAGGAACGGGAGGGAGAAGGGGCTTGGAGGATGAAGACAAAGTGGATAGGAATTGAGTAATGGGGGGTGTGCGTGGAAGCAGTGGAAACGGCCACGGGGAGAGCGAAGAAGAGGTGGGGGAGAGGAAAAGAAGAGAGAGGGGGATAGGGATTTGAGGGAATAAAGGAAATCTTTTGTGCCCAGGATTTTAAGCGGCCTTAGGGAAAAGATATATAAGGGAAAGTAAGGAGTTGGTCGGTCCTTCCAACATATCCTTTTCTGGAATTTACTCCTTGGCCGCCTAGAGATTTTTTCCGAATCCCCCCTTCCCCTTCCGGAATCCTATCGCAAATGGAAATACGACTGAGAAAAGCGAAGGGGATGTGGGAGAGGAGGAGGGAACGAAAGAAGATTGCGGGGGAGGGTTAAAAAGGAGTTGTGGAAGAGCGATGCGTATTGGTGGAAGCGAAAGAGGAGCGGACAGGGAGGGTGGGGAAGAGAGGATTCGGTCGGTTTGTGCGGAGGAATAAATATAACTGTATTTATTTATTTTTTATCATGTTGTAAATAGGTTGCAGTCTCGTCCATTTTTTCTTTCGGGCGTTCGCGTTCGTCGTTAAAATATTTCGCTCGTTCCTGCCTTGATGGGCGTAAATAGGAAAAAAAATCCCACGGGTTGGTAAATACCTTCGTGGTAAACTTGGATTTTGGAGCCGGGAGCGCTTTTGTTAAATAAGTCGCGATATTCGTGAAAAATGCGCCAAAAGTGCTGTCGTCTTTCGTTTTCACGAATCTTCTCCCTTTATGTATTTAGTACCTGCATATCTGTTTCAAGAGCAAGATGGTTTTTGAATTTGAAGAAATAGTGACGCATCTAATTTGATGTATTTGTTTATTGCATACATGTTATGAATAATAACTTTAGTTCTTTGAACGTACCCTTTCAATGCTGTATATTATCCCTCCTTTTCCGTACATTTTTTTTCAAAGCGCTGCGATAAATCTGAATTTTTGGACATGCTTGCCTACTCTCTTTGTGCCTCCCGAACTGTACATCTATTTGTAACGGTGTGCGTCCATAAAACTCCACTTTCCTTTTCTTGATATTCATAGCGCGAGGAATAATAAAAAACGCGCCAAGAATTCCTCATCAAATATTTACTTACGATTCCATTACCATTGCAAAACATTCGAGTTTTCTTTACCCTCCCTTCTCGCTGCCTTACCTAATCCTATGCGCTCCTCTTTAATTTTCCACTTTTGAAAGCTATGTAGTCTCGAGTCGCGTGAGTAAATCTGCGCCTAGTTCTCGAGTTGGTTATATTTTCATGTTTTGCACTTTTTTCGGTCTGTGGAATTTAATTATTTCCATTGAATGTGTATTTATTTAGTCTACGTTTGTTTTTTTCGGCGATGTGTGATAAATCAAAAACGCACCTTAGAATAATTATGTGAACTATTCTCTACAGTATATTCAGTTAACTGGCTAACGAAAAGGCATGCTATTATCTTAATATCTTGCAGATTATTGAATTTATTATTTTTGTAGAAACTTCGATTTTTAGCAATATTTTTGTCAGTCCCATGTTATGAAAACTTGATGAAAAAATCTATATTAAAGTTAATCCTCAATGAATTTGTCGGTAAGAAGTCGTTTACACAAACTTTTTAAGTGGGCGAACAAAAATCATTTCTTTTGCAGTCATTTTTTTGATTCGTCGTTAACGCGAAATATTGACTCCGTTTTTTATCACCATAATGTCAAAAATGCCTCGGCCGGAGCTTTGCAAGGTATAACTGGTAGATTCATTGTCTGCATAATCCCGGTTACTGTCGAGTCTCAGCTTTTGCACACGGCCTCACACGTGTTGCATTGTTATTGAAGCGCGAATTACGCCGGCTCACTCTAAGCCGGAGACTTTCTCGAATGCACTTCTCCTAATGACATTAATTTGACCTAATTTCGATAACTTTTCCAAACGCGCACCTCTTTGATTTACGAGATTGTTTACCTTGTTTGCACCCACTTCAGAGCCGCGGGCGGGATAGCTAGCTGCTGTTCCTCACTGCGTTAACGAGAGAGAGAACGAGAGGTGAATTTTTCCAACTTTCATCGACGAAAGCAGAAAATCCGCGCGAGTCGCCATTTCTCTCTCTCTGAATTCAGTTTATCAAAAAAGAAGTAATTAATCTCGCTACATTTCTCCTGGTTTTAACACTTCTTTTTTCGAAAAATCCTTCCTTCCACGCCTTGAGGGAGATCGTAGTTACCAATTTATTTACTCTACCGGCACTTGCGCTCGGCGAGGCGGAGAGAACACGGATGGCGTGTGTTGGCGGTAGTGCACGAGTTGGGAATATGGAGGAGTAAATGGGAGGAAGAGTGAGAGAGGAAAAGATGCCTGAGCATGGAAGGTTCTCCTTCTACCATGTCCTGGGTGCTTGAGAGGGAGAGAGGCAGATATAGTGAGGAGCAGGGGCGAGGGTAGGTTGAGATAACAGAAGGATAAGCCGACGTCGAGAGTAGCATCGCATAAGGAGGAGGAAGGGGGTGTTATATACAGGGTAGCATGAGGATGTGTGTCGTTGTCGCCTGCTCCAGACTGTTTCCAGGATTCGGGCAGATAAATGGTCGTCGCCAAGAGTGGTTGAGAAGTTCCTTTGCCCACTGCCCGGGTTCTTTACGGCCGCCTTGTCCTCTCTGGGAATTTTACTCAGACTTTTCCTCCTCCTTATCTAAGTTCCCTCGCGAATGGGTGACTGTAGATATAACCTACCGATTTACTCTGCTCACATATACCTATGGAATCCCAGCCGCAAATACCTCCCTCCCTTCCCTTCCCCTAAATCCGTAAGGCTAATTCAGTAATTGATGCAGCAAACAAAACTACGGGGTTAGTTGGTGAAGGGGATGGGGGATTTTGAATGTTAGCTCTATCTCTCTCTCTCTCTATATGTATATCTCTCTCTCTGTCTCTCTCTCTTGACTGGTGACCTGCTTCCTTCCCCTTCCTGTCTAACTCGCTCATTCCTCCCTGCCAAGTTAGGAGCGTGCAAACTTGTTAACTCACTGTGAACTTCCCGCCCGGAGGCAGATTAAAGCGGCGTATTAGCATTAGTGGTATACGTACTTATGTGCGTGTGTGTGTCTGCTTGTCGACTTTATCCTTTGGAAGCAAACCAGTGATAATTGTGAAATAAATGCGTTATGAATATTTTGGTTTTTATTTCGAGTTTTAGCAGATCAAGTTTGAAATAATCGCGGTTTGAGATTTCACTCTTTAAAGATAATTTTTTTAATATTGCTTTTTGGAGATATTTGATGAAAAGCGCGCATTTTCAGATGTTTAGTGCAGTCATTTCGTTAAGTTTTTATCTGCCTCTTGCTTGAAAAATAACTTGTTTAGTAGTTTTCTTGGCTTGGGTTTATTCTTCGTGAATTCTATATTTTTCGTTATTTAATTAATTTACTGTTACTTGCTAGCTAGATATATGTGAATTAGTGTCTATCGATAAAATATGCTCAATCTGTAGATCAAAGAATTAAATTCATTTGTTCTATAATTGATGATCTTCAGTTCCATTTTTATTTTAAACGCTTCAAAATAAAAAAAAGCCTTGTTAGATTCAAAATTCTGCGATGGACGTTTTTTCTTTACATCAAGGGTGGGCGAGGGCACTTAATACGGTCCGCGAAGCCATTATAAAAGCGAAGCACTCGTAACTGCTGATGCGGCCAGCCTCCTGTAACGTTTGCCCACCCCTGCTTTACATCAATGTATGTGCTGACGTACACAGGTGTGTATTCAATATTCATGTAATTCCTTGGCTTTCCGCTTCGTTTTCGTTGAAGGAATGGACGGCGTAATTTCAGTAATTAACACATATGCAGGCGGTGGGCTTTTGCTGAATTATTCTAGAAACGTCTCGGTGCTCATATGGTAGTTAAAGTTTTTATAACATCAGTGGCTATTGCGACTGTATTATTAAGTATAGTGTTCCTTTGTCATTCCGCCCGACTTCGTGGGAGGCGCGGTGACCCGCCTTATAAGACCTCCCGCGGTAATGCCGAGGACACTGCCCCTTTACCTAAATACAGTATATGCTAAATAATTTTTACTTTCATGCAAATTTAATGTTTTATGGTGGCTGCAAACTATAAAATATGAAAAATAATACTGATATCCATATATTGCCGGTACATTAGAAAATTTTCAAGATCATTGTAGAATATAGGGTGAGTAAAAAAGACCCGCGGTATATCTGAATCTGCGTTATGGGCCTTTGCTATTGTAAATCGTGACTGATGTAGGCGTCTTTCCTCTGCGCAACAACATAATGATGACGTATATAGCCGTCTTGGCCGCGGAAGAGTTAAGCTAACTTTATTTTATGGAGTAAAAAATACGTAGTCACAACTTGAATACAATCCTTACTGTCATACCTACAAATGCATACATAAGGATATAATCCGTGTGACGAATCCCGTTTTTTCTCCATGTTTAAGTACTACCATTTCCATTCTTTTGTCTTGCTGAGTTTCCGGATAAGCCTACCTCTTCAGTGGAATTATCAGACGCCTTGTAGAAGAGCATAGGAATGCAACTTTGCATAAACGTGGGGAGGCACAGCCCATCTTTCCGTCAATATTTAATTACAATTTTTCTTCACCCCTCCCTTTTCCTTTTCTCATCCTCCGTGCCTCTTATATTTTTTTTAAAAGGTCCCTTCTTCGCCCTATAATACCCGCTTCACTTTTGTTTTCCTTACCTGCGATCCTCTTGAAGCTTCTTTTTCTGTCTTTCCATTCTTTTGTTTTCTTCTCATGAAAAGCGTCCTTTCCTCCGACCTCCACATGCCATCTCGTACCTCGATCAGAGACATTCTCTGCGCGTGTGTCTCTCTCCAACTGCAGTGGGCAGAGGTTAAGGCGGGAGAACTAGATTCGTTTAAGATAGCGGACGGGTCCCGTCCTCACTCGTCGAGGTCATCTGCGTGAGAGGAGTGGGTTGGTTATGTATTTTTTCGGGAGGGAAGAGGAGAAAGAGGAGGTGCGCGATTTTTTCAAGTCTTTCCCTATCTCTCTCTTCGATGCTAATCTCCGGCATTTTCCTCGCCGCAGTCAGGTGAGGGGGGTCTTGTACGAAATTAGGAGCGATGGCGTTTTTTTACACGTGGGCTGTTAAATCGTAACTACTTTTTTTATCCGTGCCTTATTTTTACCCCTTCCATCTTTCTGTCTCCCCGTCTTTACGACCGCCTTCGTAGGCGAATGCCCAAAAACGGTGCGGGTCCAAAAAATGAAGCGGTCTGGAGGGAGGAGATAGTAGGGGATTATTTTTGCGAAGAGCGAAAGAAGGATTTCGTAGAGAACGTGTTAGTATTTGGGTTGGCATTCTTAGCGTGTCGTCTGTCGCGGCTTATCAGCCATGTATCTACTAGCCGCTCGTCTTTGTTTTGCAACGGTCTATCTCGATCTAGGATACGCCCACGCGGTCATTTGTTCCCGCTCGTCGTTGATGTAGTAAATGTCAGGCTATTAAAATAAGACCCTTTGACTTTTCGTGGCCTTTTAAAAATAAATGTATCCGCTCGAATATTTTGTTTCTGTAATGTAGACTGATGTGTTTCCGGTTTAATTTATATGTTACCTTCTTCGCGTTCCCTTGACGAAAGTATCGCATTTATTTCGGTGAAACGGAATGAGCGGTTTTCCTCATGTTGATTTCTAAAGGGGGATTTTCTTTCGCCACACGCTGTTCGTCGGATAATCGCGTTTAATTAAAATGTCCACGCGATAAAAGTGCTTGCCGGTGTATTCGAATTATAAGTTTCCTACTTGATTTATGCATATTTATTTTTTCTGGAAGAATTTCTGCCGCGTAAAAGGAATGGTTCGAGCCGTTATAATAAATCAAAGATATACCATGAAAACTGGAAGATGCATTTAAATGATGGCTCAATATTAAAATTGAAATATTTTTTATGATGCCTCTTGCTTATATACGTAACTCTAACTTTTAGCACCACTTAGCAATTTATTGGGGGGCATAAAAAGATTACGACGCAATATCGCCGGAAAAATAATATTGAATTTTTCAATATGCAGGCAGAGATTTATGTTTCTTTATGGCTGCAACTATGTTCGTTAATTAAAGATAGAAGAGACGGCGCCAAAGTTTAACTTTAAGCGGGGTTTAAAGTTTCTACAAATTTCTTGGAATTTATTAGATTTCACGGCGTGATTCACTTTTATGAAGAGTGCTAGAGGGGACGTTCGACGTTTTAGGACGTGGGTTCTATTCGGAAAATTAGTTTAGTTGTGTTAGCTGATACGGAAAATTTCGTGATGTTCTCTCTTTTTGCTGATATGATTCAAGTATATTTCCTCACCATCTTAGTATTCTGTATGAGTAGAAAAAGGACCAAAGTTGGCGGGTCGAGCAAAGCAGAGGCAAGATAGGAATCTTTAAATAATCAGATCATAGTAATTAATTAAGTCGCCCGTAAAAAATGTGCCGAGTTTTTAGACTAGCCTTTCCTTAAGCACCTTGTGAAAAGTAACCTTTTAAAATATTTTTTTTTTCTAAAATAATCAATAAGTCGATGATATCTATATAGATGCATGTATGGAAGTATTTACTTAACTCTGCCGAGGCTCACATTTAATCGAAGTAGTCTTGTCAGATGTTGATAATTTCTAACATAAAGGGAGAAAGATTTCCGAGGTCGAGCGATATTCAAACTTTAAAATTTCTGTAAAACTCCTATGGCATTCTTATCTTTTTGGGAGGGGGTATGTCCTAATGCACGGGCTTTAAAAATATGAAAACTTTTCTCCCTCATTCGCTGACAAAATCGTAAAAAGTATTTTAAGAATTCCTTTATTTAATGAAATGTATCTTTTTAGTATTATATCCTCTGTGCCCGTGCCTCGAAATATTGTCCGAGTAACGTAACCGGAGGCGCCTTATCTTTACCTGTTTTGGAAATGCAAGCAGTCTTTGTGGGCGAGGCTCTATCTCTAGGACCTCCATTTATTCTTCACGCATCTCCTATTCCCCTCACTCCCAACATCGCTTTCTTTCTTTTCCCTCTTTCTCCCTCTTCCTCTTTCTTCCTCTTTCTCTCCTACCCTTTCTCTCCCTCTCCCGCCTCACTCCACCTCTTTCCCTCACCTTTTCTCCAGTTTCGCCTCTCGTCCCCGTTTCCCTCATCCCCAAGGCGCTTCATAACGTTCCTCTAAAATTTCACCTTTCCTCCTTTAGAAAGAGGTGGGCTTAATTAATCAGTCAATCTGTCAACTAGCTAACCAATCATCGGACGAAATTCGGATCTTTTTGTATCAATTTTTTTCTGTCTTCTCCTTAGGCTTCTCTTTCTTACTTTTCTTTTACAGATAATTTTTCCCATCGAAGGATTTTTAAGTTGAAGGATGTTATACGGGTGTATTTTCGTGTTTTATTTGGAATCGTTCCCGACAGAGCGTAGTATCTGTTCCGTGATGTTCTCATTTTAATTTCTTACGTGAAGGGTTGTGTGAGGTCCTTTTGTGTGTTAAATCGTCCTCGTCATCATCATTAGTATTCTGCTCGTATACAGGCTCATGATTATAGGTGGAACCGGGCTCCGCTCTTCAGCAAGAGTTCATTTCTTGATAGGTCTATTTCCTCATCAAAGTGTCTAATAGCTGCAAATGATCACACGAACGCTAAATGTTAGTGTTAGCCCGTAGATTAAGTTTCGTTGGAATAAAGCGCTTGGTTTTTATTGATTTTTTCGGCTTCACAAAAAAGGCGTTTCGTTAATTATAATTCAGTTATAAAATTTGGTTAAATGCTCCAGACACTTCGGTTGCAGTACTTGTTTTTAAAGTTGTCGATAAATTCGTAAAAAGCTTCATTTAATGTGGATTGAAACTAGTTTTAGCCGGTTGTTTCATATTATAATTTTAGTTACTATATCTTGTAACGTCTTCGAGACAATTATTGTGCAGTAGAACATTGGTTATCTTTGAGTAATGGCGCGTGAGGTGAAAAATATCGAGAATTGCGAAGTTCGAACGAGCCTGCCTCACCTAAATTTTTAGACTCACTTTACCCAATTGTCCTCGATAATAAGGAGCTTAAGTTAGTACGACCGCTTGTTTTAATTATACTTACGCATTCCATCATCTCTCCAGCTTCTCAGAGAGTGAGAGGAGGGGAGCGGAGGAATTGCTGTTTTGATTTAATTAGTCGAAGAGTGAAATTCATCGTCGACCTCTTTATGGTGCCTCTGAACTTGAGCATAATCCGCACCAATTCTGATTCGAATACGTGAACTCCGTATTTTTCTCCTTCGCGTTCCTTTATTTTTTTAGTTAATCCTTCGGCTTTTCTTTCGAAAGGCGTGGGCGTATTCTGCCTGTGTCTCTCGAATCGCTCGAAATCCTTCAGCGTATACATACTTTAATCGTATCCATCCTCCCGTCGGAATTGCATGGGTGAACCGGGATACGAGAGAATAGCTTCCAAATTAATGAGTATTAATTAATTAAGGAGAAGAGACGCGGACTCGAGTGTACGAATGGGAGGCGCTAACGTGCTTTATCAATATGTGCACATTATATGGATATGTATCAATGTGGGTGTGTGTGGACGCCCACGCCTTTCACTTTTATAATCGTCTCTCAATTTTTCACATTGCGATAGTTTTTTCTTTTCTTTTTAGAATTTTTCATAATGTACATTGCGAAATTATTAGGCGTTGTTTTTTTATTTCCCGTCTCGCCGATGTTTTTACAGAAACCGGATTTCTGGTAATATTTATTGAAATAAAATTTCTACAAAACATTTTATTCATAAGTGTTGTTTTTTGGAGGGCATAAAGGCATTCTAATCTTGATCCTTCTATCTGTAAATCAGGGTAAGCGGAATAATGAGAATTTTGGATTTTTTAAAAATCTTCTATTTAAGCTTATTTTTTATAATTTTTGTTGGATTTTTACGACTTGATTGTTTCTGCACACTTCATACTTATCCTGATAATACCTTTTCGTAGGAATCCAGTGTACATGACTTTCTACTTCCGCACGTTATCTATTACTTCTTGTAAACTTTTCTCTTTCCTCTTTATTCCTCCTTTTTATTCACTTTCCTTGTCCTGACTAGTCCAATTTTTTAACATGGTTCTTTTATCAGGGAACAAAACTTTTGGATTACCTTTAAAAATGAATAAAATTTTTGCATTTAAATGTGATGAAGCGAATGTAAGGGGCCCATCGTAAATTACGTAAAAATTATAATATAAATATTATTCATAAAAATATATAAATGTTAATCTCGTTATTATTTATTTATTCTTATTTAAAAGCGTCTACGGAAACTTCCCTAGTTGGTGACTGCCGCGGGCCGGAAAATACCAAATTTTGGAAAGCTGTTTGAGACAAAAAGTCATTATTTTGTAAATCTGCCTTGGGCGTGTACTGAAGTGATCTCAATACGTATCAAGAGATCAATCGTTCCAAACTCGTCACGAAATGCGAAAAGGTACGGAGAAAGTGCTTAGAAGTTTTACATATCTCTGGTATTGCAAATAATATATGTTATGTCATACCCATTACTTTAAACTAATTGGTTTGCTTTAAATGTTTTTGATCCATTTTATCATATTCAGTCCGTCAAGATTCTAAAACTCTGGTAAGAGGAAGATAAGCTAAGGCAGTCGCTAGATCGATATTTTCTATCTTCCCCAGTTCATCCCTTTTCCGTCCACAACTTTTCTTTTTATACTAACTTTCTCTTTCCTCTTCTCGTTTGCTTCTTTTCTTCTCTCCCGTCTCTTTCAACTTTCTCTTTTCTCCTTTCTCTCCTCGCTTCATCCCTGCCTCAAGTGCACCAGCGCTCGACCTCTCCTTTCTGAGGCCCCGGGCCCTAATTATCCTCCCCGGTCACCTGCTCGTGACCCAGACCTCTGCCCAATCTGTCGTGATTTCTCGGGGCAGACGCCTCTCTCATTTCTACCCGCTCCTGGCCCCCTCCTTCCGTCACACCTTGGAGATTCCAACCCACCTTTCCCTGTGTATTGAGTGATTTTCTCGCCCGGGACGTAAGATTTTCGCGTTTTCCCTTCAAATCCCCGGGATCGATACTATCTGCATCTACATGTTATCCTACAATGCGGCAAAATTTCCCTAAGAATTTTTGTTACAAGTTTGACTCATTATGATCGCTGATCGTTCTAGGAAAAAAAGGTGCACTTGTCCTATAATAGATCTCACGAATTTTATCGTCGCAAACGTGTAAAGGCGAATGTTTCTACTTTTCCTACAACCTTCCGACTTCTCCGGAAACCTCATCGTATTCAGCTCGCGGTGTTTGTTTTTTTTCCTAGTCACCCAACGTGATCGCTAATTTCCGTGGCGGCGACCAATCTCTCGACTCCTACGGAAACGGGGAAGGTTGATTCCTTTGTAATCGCTCCGCACGACTGGCTCCCCTCTCGTTTCCCAGCTACTCGAAAGACCGACCTTCGTTAAGTGATTATCCCTCTGCCTGGTATCGTTAGCAGGCTTCTTAACTAATAATGCCGAGCCGGAACACGTCTCGGATACGTTTTCTGCTTTATTTATGGTTTCCATCGGTGATGTTTTTTTGTTTTGCGAGAAAAGGTGTTCCTCGAACGCTACAAATGTTGGCAAGGATCGTCTTTCCTGGTTTATTATTGTTCTCTAGGGGTTTTATGAATTCGTTTCGGAGTTTTGGATCGAAGACATTATTTTGTAGATCTGCATTGCATGAATTTTCTGTCTTGGCGGTGAGTAGTTTTGGATAAAGTTTCATGTTATTGAAGCAAGTTTTAATTGAAAATGATTCGAATTATATATGTATATATATTGGTAGTACTCGAATCCTATTTTTTCCTAGTAACCCTCGCTATGGGATGAAGGGAAGGAGGCGCAAATGCGGAGCGGAAGCCCTTGGCGTGCTCTAATCTGCATGTACTACCTTTGGCCCCACTCGACACAACCCTTCCAAATCAAACAAGACATTCCACGCGCACTTGGGTTTAGCGCTATCTGAGGCTTAAAAACCTACTGTTAGTATACATAATACTATTTCGGTTTGGGTGTTCTATCATTGAAGGACAACAAGCACGTATTCGTAGAATAGATAGAATTCAAAATACTTTCCAAAGAACAACTTTTGATGGAAATTTCTGATAAGAATTCACAAACGAACAAAAGTTGAATGGCTTCCTCTTTCATTCACACACTTCTTTAGCACTCAATTCATTGTAATTATAATGAGCAATTCAACTTCTAATTTATCCATTGTAGACACCCATCCAACTCTTTTCAATTCTGTGTTAAAATTATAGCCTTTCCTTCTAAAAGAACGTACGCATTTTTTTCATACCAAGGTGTGCAACTTCAATCTTTTGCGTAAGCTCTTTTTGATGACTTTTTTACCTTTTTTGCATATTATTTCGATTAAATAATTCATTTGAAGGCTGATAATTGATGAAGATCTTGACCATGATACTCTACTGTACCTATATGTCAATGCTCAAGATTTTATATTTCATTAATCGGAGCCAAAACTGTGACATACTCTCGATCTTCGCACAAGCAATCAATGTTAACAAAAATGTCCAGTTCAGTACGCGGTTACCGATCAGGTATTCTGTGACATGAATGGGATGCATGTCTATCTCTTAGTAGGACCATACATATATATGTATCAGTTAAAAATCATCCAAGTATATTAGTTCTTCTTTTTTCCCATTTAACTCAGAAAACTTATCTCTTTGGATTTTCTCGCTCGCCTTCCTCTTATTAAGATCTCATTCCTGTCTCCTTTCGCTCCTCTGTCTTTCTCTCCTCTTTTCGCTCGGAAAACTCCAAATTCGGCAACATTTATATCTCGCCTCGGTTATCTGTATCTCTCAGCTGTATATACGCTTCACCACTCGACTACCTCTCCTTTGTCACCGGACAGACATGTCACCCCGCTACCTCTCCCTCTCCCAAGCCTCTCGCACCCTCTCTCCCACCGATCTTCCGTTAATTGAGTCCCAGACAGAGGGCAGTTCGTTCGTTGGCGCGCTAGCCTATGGATTAACCTTCCATTTAAATTCGCTGCCTGTGCCATATTTTCCAACCCTTGGCGACTTTTTCTTCTTTTCCCCTTTTACGAAGGCAGCATTTTTCCTCGGTCTCATTTTCCGCTTCTTCTTCCAGTCTTTTTGGCGTTAGACGATTAGAGATAGCCATACACACATTCACACACACCCATTTGTAAACGCAATTTGCTCTTTGTAATTTGACTCTATTGTCTTCCTTTTTTGTCGTGACGGTTGGAATCCTCCTGTGACCACTTTTACTCGCGCTGAAACAAACGATAATCACGCCTTAGAAGAGTTAAAAGAAACTGGACGGAAGGACAGATTGTTTCTTGTCTTTCCGCGCTTTCTAAAGATATTCGTGCGTGTACTTGTTTGTAAGACGTCTCCAGAATTTTTTATTCCAACCTCTCTCGGAATTTTAATCTCGTCACTCTCCACGTTCCTCCCGGGAACGCAGAGAGAGAGCGGTTCAGGGCGATTGATCTCCGCTTAAAACAATTATGTTAGGAAATTCTCCATCTGCCTTACCAGAGTTTTGGTCCTCGAGGTTTTTTAAGATAGTTGAATGTAATCCAAATCGGGTACGGAGCACTCTCAAAATAAAAGTATTTCTTAAGAGTTTCGGGTTAACTTGTTTTTTTTTAATGCAGCAGGTGATGCGTTTTATGTTTTATTGCAAATGGATTGACGGCGTGATTGGAAATCTTTGAATGGTGGAAACGTTTTTTGGCTTGTAAAAATGTTTCATAATCTTGAAACAGATGCATCTTCTGAGTTTATGTTCTTGGTTTTTTTCCGGTTTATGTATTTTCTGATATTTTTGGAGAAAATTGACAGGACGGATTCGTAAAATTTCGAACTAGCGAGATAAATATTTCAATAGCATATCATTATGTAAAAACAGCATATTTAGCCGTGGTATTTTTTATTTGATTGTAAATTACATGCATTTAAGGCAGTATTGGTATATGTTGGGTATAACCTGAACTGTTTTAAGCGCAAATAATTGTGTTCTATAATTAGATAGGCGCGCCCAGGTGAAAAAAGAATTTTTATTTTGTCATAAAACGTACTGGAAAATATTCAATTCTCTGTATAGTTAGTTTGAAAACCGACTCTAGGTAACGCATAAAATATAGGTAATTCAATATGTTGCCCTTTGTAAGCCAATCTATAACATTCTTAGAAGCTACTTTAAATCATTTTGGTATTTAGAGAATATTATTATTCATATTTATGACAATTTCAGATTGAAAACAGCTTAAGTTTAAATTTCTTGCATTACAAAATTATTTTTATAAATTAAAAGGACTACAGTTTGATTTTGTAACAGAATACACAACATTGTTGGCGAAATTCATAATCGCCTGCTGAATCTATGCCAAAGTATAATTCCAGGATAAAGTATTTTTATAACCTTATTATGGCTATTTGAGATGCCTAACACAAGTACTTAATTTAAAAATTTTTGATACTGAATAGCTTTTTCTCAAATTCAACTTCAACAATCTTCAACTATCAGAGGAACTCGATAATTCACCAGTGAATTCTTCCTTTGTTTAGATAATATTATTTCTCAACCGGTAATTATTTCATATTTAAATGGGAGTAAATACGTTTATCTTGCATCCTTAATGTTTTTCCGAACTTAAAATCACAGCGATTTGATTTTGTTTTATGAGGCGCTACTCCGTCAATGAAAGCCATATTGGCGGGCTATTGCGCAGGTCTATTCCCCCTTTACAGTCGAATGCAGAATGTGCCAAATCAGCAACTCCAATATCCCCTTACGATGTCTTCTCCTACCCGAACCTCATCCCCATACGAAATTTTCCTGAAAAAACTATCTGGGAATAGGAAAAAGCTTTCGGGTACGTTGCCTCTGCATTCGAGTAGCAATAAAATCCGTTGGGTGATAATCGTATGCTAATCTGAACCTAACTCCTTTTCAAATTTCCATCCAAACCAATAGCTTTTTGGCGGATGCCCCATTATTACCTCTCCTCGGGGTTCTTTGCTTCATCTCGCAGAGGGCGCGCTAATACGGGATCCCGGGATCTGGAATCGGCGTTTAAAGGAGAATATAGAGGCACCCCAGACTCTGCTTAACGATCACTTTCCCCCGTTCGCCCATGACCGCCGACGGGGCTTGCGTAAATAGCGCCTCTCTAAGCTACCATTTTCAAGCTTCCTTCGCGGCCATCCTGAACGCTTCCATCTCTCCCTAAAACCTACTCCTTCCTACGCGCCTGGGACGTTTCATCCGGAGAGAAAGAGGTACAAGAACGTATTTCTTTTCGGCCTCGTCCCCGAGTCTTTATTGGCGCACCCACGATACCGGCCTTATCCCTCTCCCTCCGTTCTATGCGATGCAATCTGCTCTTCCCCTGCATCTCGAACGGGCATGCCTCTCTTGCACGAAGCTTTCGGCGACGGAACCGGAGGAGAGGGGAAACTAGCGAGCCGGTTTCAACAAATGTTCCTCCTTATCTTAAACTCTCTCATACAACCCAGCCGGGGAAATGGCATTCGTTCGAAGTGCTTTTTTTAGCTAAATTTTCTCCTCTTCTAATCTGTCTCGTACATTTTTGTATGCGTGTGTACATACAATCGTACACAAAGGGTCGGCTCTAGTTATTTTTGTGCCTCGGGAAAAACGGAATTCTAGCGCTCCCTTGACTTGTTACATATTATTACGTATACGGCTGCTTTCAAAATGTGACGAAAGTTTAAAAAATGAAGACGAAAATATTACAGAAATCCCATCGAAATGGCTGCCCATTCGTCTGTGTCCATCGTTAGGCAACGTTTATCAACTTGCAAATAACCTATAGATGGATAAGCCTTAAGGAAGGCGCGCCCAAGTGTTTGGCGCCCTGGGTAATAGCCCGACACGCCGGTACCTATGGCCGGCCTCTATACGTATGTCTGTGTATACTGATTGAGAGAGAGGGTGAAGAAAATGGGAGTTTGAGCTTACCTTTATTTTTTCCGCCTCGCTCTTGGAATCGAAGCATTTTTTTCGAATCCTCTTTACTTCGACGGGGGCTCAAGGAAAACTTTCGTTTTCGTCGATTGGATTGCATTCTGTTCCGTTAGATTTCGCGCATCGCCGTCTTTTTTTTATTCCAGGATGAGGTTCGTCTCCGATTTTTTTCAAGTGAGAGATGTTTTTCTATACGTTCGGTTTCACTTTCCCCTTCCCGCCCGTTTATATTTTTTTACCTCCCCAACTCCGGGAGCAATTTTCGGGGCGGTATCTTTTTTTTTCCTCGAGGATCACCTCTCGCGTCGATGGAGTCGGAGAAAGGGTCCCTCCTCCCACTTCAGCAGACATTTTCCCAGCATCCGGAAAATCAATCACCCTCTCCCTCCCAGCCTCTCGCTCTCTCTCTCTCTCTTTTAACTTTTACTACGGTCCTCTCTACTCGCGACACGTTGCAGTCTGTTAAGTGCCCTCCTACTCCTCCTATTACGTCGATGTCGGCCATTTTGTGTTATTCCTGTTCACTTGGAGTGTCTGGGAGGGTTCTGGAGAAGTTAGAAAGTTTGAAGGGTGTGTTGAGTAACGTGCTCGGCCCTTTAATTGTCAGATGTCCTTGTTATTTTCTATTCCCTCGCCAGAAGTTTATGCGCAGAGGCATCCACAACGTTCTGATACCACTTCCCAAATGACAAAAAGCAAAATTATATTCCGTCTCTGTGACTGAAATTTACGCATAAGCACTATTGACCTGGCTGCAATGTTTATAGTTTTAAAATTTTAATTCTAGTCGTCACTTAACTCCTTTTTAGCGCTTTTTAAAAATTGCTTTTGTTTTCGCTTTGCCCGTTCATCCGTGCGCAAAATTTTGAAGCAAAGAATAGAGCTTGGAAGCTACGATTTTCAGGATAGTTTCAGTTAGTATCAGACATCAATCCTAATGATTTTGTGGTCTGTCCGTTTGCCTTTTAGTAGAATTTTTGAAAACCCCTTATGAATTGTATATACAGATCCGTTACTATGGTAAAGTTTCGTTTTGTTTATGTTGATACAACAATAAAAGCGAAACGTTAATACGCCCAATTAACTTTCGAAAAGGGTTAAATATCAGATTACAATTTCTCAACTGCGGTGAGGTATGTTTTAAATAACAAGAAGATAGAGGATGTTGAAGATTCCCAAAATTTACGTGACCATTCCAAAATTGCGCTTTTGGAATATGCTTTTGCAGTTCTTTTTTAATTTGTTATGGATCATCGTGCTGCTAATAAAACTATAAAACGCTGAAAATCTCCGGATTCATCGTTTAAAGTGGTCGCACACCACGAAATTGCTGGCAAGAAAACACTTAATAACCACACATGCATTTTTCTCGTTTTTGTCATCGCGTCTTCCTCAATGGTTAGAAGTTAGTAATATTCCTATCATTTAATCGTTACATCTTTCACATATTTGTATGTCTGCCCTTTAAAGGGTTATTTATTCGCGTGTGATAAATCCACATTCTTTTGTTTTTCTAGTTGTAATTTAAATAAAACTCATGATATTCATTAATCTCGTATTTTCGTCTATGATCATTATTCGTGGAATGTGTGAAGACCGTGAACGCAACGAATTCAATGGTAGTGGAGCTTTCCGGCTTACACGGGTTCGATAAATGATTTCTCCTTAAATAGACGAAATAACACATAAATAGACGAAATGTGTTTGTAATCGGTTTATCGATCATTAGTAAACTTTCACTTATGTAAGCGATCATTAAGAGGATAATTGTCGGATCGTGGGCGTAAACCGTGCGGAAGGATCATCGCCTTTCTTCTCACTAACAATAAGACTTGGATCTGATTCGAAGATTCGTGGAGGATTTTTATCCTAACAAAAAAGGCGTTTTTTCCGCCTCCGACTGATACATATATAGTTTCTGCATCATTTTGTCGCTTGCTCTTATCTCTTCCTCCCAGGTAAAGGAGGGACGGAATCCTTCAAACCTTCCGTCAAGAGGAGTGGGAGGGAAGCACGGTCACCCCATTTTCTCTTATCTCCATCTAGCTGTCTCTACCTCCCCCTTTTCTGCAAATCTCTCTCACACTCATCTATCCCATTCGAGAGTTCTTTGTGAAATGGAAGGAAGGATAGGTCTCAGCTGACCTCAACCTTCCATACTACTCCATCCACCTCCTCCACAGCCAACGGTCCCCTCCATGGAAAGCACTGTGCAAATTCTCTCACTCTTCCATTCAAGTTCCTTTCCGCTAAGCAACTCCCCTCCTCCAATCCTTCTAAATAGAAAGCTCTTTTCTCACTCTTCCTTCCCTCTGCTTTCTCCTATTCTCCCTTCTCTTTCTCTCGCGATTCTCTTCATATACACGCGGGCGGCACTCATGTCGCTTGTCTTCTCCCATACGTCCGTTCTCCCCTTAGTTTTCATTCCCTTCAGCTCAATTCTTTTCCTCCCGCCCTTCGTCTCAGCCCGCGCTCGGCTCTTTACCTCACGGCGCTGCCAACCTCGCGGCTGAGAAATAATTCATCGGTACAACGGAACTCGCTTCCTATCCCTCTGTTTCCTTCGCCCCTTCTCCTTTGCTTCCCTCGCTCCGTTTCGCTCTCTCCGTTCCTGAGTTGTCAGCCGGCGGCAAAGGAAACTGCTGCATGACCCCCTCGGCTAGACACCATTAGCTTAGTCGGTGGTTTATAGGGTTTGGGAAGGAGTATCGAGCTAGAGAGTGATGCAGGAAAAAACTTGGTTAAGTTTATCGCCGATTCAGGAGGTTCAAAGCGAGTCCCGTGCTTAGCAGATTAACGCGGAAACGAATGCCGCGTTCGTTCAGGGAAATGGCGCCGTCTCGGAATAATAAGAATGTACGATAAGCTTTTCGAAGGCTTCCTATAAAGGTTGATCCTTCAGCGTATTTTGGGGTTGGAGTTGATGCGTGTTGATGGATCGGCTTAAAACAAAATCG
Source organism: Tanypteryx hageni (assembly GCA_028673005.1). Classification (NCBI taxonomy): domain Eukaryota; kingdom Metazoa; phylum Arthropoda; class Insecta; order Odonata; family Petaluridae; genus Tanypteryx; species Tanypteryx hageni. Next base: position 185,392,264 of record CM054113.1, on the reverse strand, counting down.
GATATCGTCTATTTTATCTGTTACTTTTGTGTTGTAATGTTAGCTCGGCATTTAATAATCTTAATTTTTTAATTTTTCTGTCCTTTCTCTAGCAAAAACAAAAAATTGCCTCTTATTTTGTTTAATTTAACTATCTGAGATATTCCTTTCGGAATATATCAAGGTAATTCTGAGGGAGTGGGTGTGTTATTGAATTTCAACCCCAATTTCCAGGATATTTCTCTTTGCTCGTTCAGTTTAAAGCGTCTTTGTAATTTCAGAAATGCCAATTTAATTATACGAAGCATAACGAATGTGCTAATTTTTTATACTGCGTTCCTATGCAACGTAAGCGCTGACGTGACTACGCCTAGCGAATGTTTAGGTGCCCATAGGAGGAGAGGGACTACTGAAATTATCAATCTTTTATTGTTTTCATTTCCATTAAGAAAATAGGATTTCCTATTTGCTTATGAACTTTAAAGAAAAAGGAAAATTATTTTTGTGATAATATTAGCTAATTTTGTGCATTAATTCCTTATCTTTTGTTCAAGAAGAGCGGGGCTGAGGTCATTAATTCCTGCACCGTGGCCCGTGCAACCGTAGCTACGTCAGTCCACTTAAGCATTAATATATTGCATTTCTCATTACGAGATACGTATATGAAGTCTAAAAGCAACAAGTGAATTTAATTGCAATTTCTCAACAAATTAAGTTGTATTTTTAATTTTTTATCAACCTATTAAATGGACGTGTGGTATGAAGTTGATAATTCCTGGAAATGTTTATCTTCGCCCTTCTTTATCATATGTAACAAAAGTGGCAGCCATAAATTTCGCTATCTTGCAATCATAAGCTTTTTTGATCGATGTAGCGAAAAATTCACTACAATAATTATTTATATAACTATTTGAATTGGCAGATAAACAGCGCTTCACGGCCTTTTTGGATTATAAGAAACAAGTAACAAAGACGAGCATAATCTACATAGGACATAGTCTACAGAGGGTACTAGGAGGTAGACCGGGTTCACGGTCTTTTTCTAAGGGCGGCATAACGATTATAACCGCGCAACGCGACCTTTGAAATTCGCGATGAAATTCCCGAGCCGTCAGAGAAGTTTTCGGATAAAAAAGTATCATTGTTAAATTTGACTCATTAGGTGTATCTTCATGCAATACAATTTCCTTCGAACCACCGGCTCATGTATAATCACAATTCCTCCTCGAAACATTTTGGCCCATGAAATGCCCCATCGGAATTCAAATAACGAAATTTTAAATTCAAATAAATCGCGCTCGAAACTTTTCCGAACACTTCCCGTCCTTTCTCTCGCTCGCATTCCTTTGCATTTCATCGTGCGCGCGGGGTTTCCGGGCTTAATTATGTCGCGGGTAGGGGAAAAATTGCAGTTTTATCCGCGCGCTTCCCATCCCTTTTCCATCCGTTTCCATCTCGGCATGTCGGAGAGAAGGAAGGAAGGAGGGGGAATGTTAACGCTGCTGCTCTCTTGCTGCGAAATTAGCATCCTCTTTCTCTCTCCCCCCCGCCTCCCTTTCTCCTCCCTCCCCTTAAACCGAAATTAAGTTTGGAAATTCCATACCGCGGGGTGTACGTCACACGAAGGTTTCTCTTTCTCTCCCGAGGCCTAGCCAACATTTCGCCCCTTAAACGAATTAATAGGGCAGAAACTACCAATGAAAAGTCTCCTTTATCCCCTCAGCCCCATCATCTTCTCTGTAAACCCGCTCCTCTCGCTCTCTCTCTCCATTACCTCCCTCATACTCCCTTTCCCTTTTCGCCAAGCTCCATCTCTATCCCACTCACTCCCCTCTCCTCATCCTCTCTCTCTCTCCACCCTCTCTCGCTGCGTCAACCGACCCAACTCTTTCTCCCACTCCTCGCCCTCATTCTCTTATCCTACCTCATCCACCTTCTCGGAAAGCCATCCATCTTCTCATTCTACTAGTCTGCCATTCTCTTAGTTTAAGGCGGAAACTGGAAACAGTTTTCAGTCGCAACTTGAGCCGTTGGAACGGGCGCGGAAATTCGATCAATAAAGCGGAAAATGAGCCAATCCGTCTATCACCTTGTCAATTATTCCCGTACCCCTTTCATTCTCTATATCTCTCACGCGCACCATCCCCTCGGCGTCTACCGTTTTTCTTGCATTCCATTTTGCTTTCATTCCAGAGCTCCTCATTCTCACTTTCGTGGTTGAATTTTTTTAATCAATTCGATTTTCTTCCCTCCTTTTCGCCGCAGCTGTTGTTTTGTCCGTTTATTCCACGGAAATTATCGTTTATCGCGCCGGATCGTTGGATGTATATCGCCATCCTTCTATCTTTCGCGTCGGTCTTTTGTTGGTTTGTAGGGGGAGATGATCGATTCCTAGCGAACAGGGAGAGATAAGAGATGAGGACGTTGGTGTATTTCCAGAAAGGTAGACTTTGATGAAACGGTTATGTAGCGATTATTAAATTATCTCGGTCGTGACACATGTACGGAACGGTGATTGGAAATCCTTTTGTTTCTTTTTCCCCGACCATTTTTGTCGCTTTCTGAGGTTGGATTAGTTAAAGCCTTTCTCCTCATGACGCGATGCTTGTGACTAATATATTGGATGTGAATCGCAAAATTCGTATGTTATTAATTAACGGATGAATGGATTTAGCGCGTTATAAGGTTATAGCCGTAAATTACCTTCGGCAGCTGTTTTCCTCAAGGCATGTGATTTTGTTTCCTGACTAAAAAGAGGAGGCAAAGTGGATCGAGTTTTCCTTCGGGAATATTCATTGATTAAAGATGTGGTTGAGGGAAAACCTGGATGCAGGAGAGGAAATAGATGGGAAAGGTTTCAGCGAGTATATTAATTGAAATAGGAAGAGAATGAGCAGTAATTGAAGAGGGTTGCGGAGGATAATTTAGATAACTTGGCTTAAAGTATAATAACGGATCTGCATGCGGACAGAAAACTAATGCCCGTGTATAAAATAGTTAGTTCAGTTTTTTACATAAATGATATATTCACTTCTTTCCCTATCGCCTATGCAATTTCGTTCCCTTACTGATTAAGGTATACAGAAGGAAAGGAAATTTTCACTTTTTTGTTTTTTTTTAATGCCACAAAAAGACTTCCCAGTTTTTGTTGCGTATTTCTACATACCGATAAACTGCTACTCTGCATTTTTTGTGGACTCGGTAGTTTTCCTATCTGTCAAATTCCTTCCTTCGACTTCATATTTCCTATTCGGAATTGTTAGATTTTTTGTCACATGTCAAAAACATGGATTTTAGACCTTTCAATTTCCCAGAAATTTCTTTACGACCCACGCAAAGCATTCTTACCAAGAGACGGTCAGAACGTTACGAAATCCTTTCCAGAAATGTTTCTGATTGATATTGGCTACGGCGAATGTTTTTTTATAAATTTATATCTTTGTGTGGAACGTTACTGAAGCACCGCTATTGTTTTAACCGAATTTTACTGGCGCCGTGTTGAATTTTTATTAATCTGTTGGGAATCAGGCTGTTTGTCAACTAAAAAGCGAAAATGAAAGATTCGCGTCCTATATCCGTGTGTTGCCTGACATTTTCTTCGGATAATGGCATATATGATATGATTTAGTGATGAAGGCCGACATTCATCTGAAATAAAAATAATAGCAGATACACATATAATATTTTTTGCTGATTAAAAAGACTAAAGATTCAAATCCAATAACTGCTTCAAAATTTTTATTTGGATTTTAAAATTATTTCAATAGAGATATGAACGTGGCACTTGAAATCGTGTGCAGCACAAAAAAATGAAAATTGATGTTATGGCTACCAAAAATCAAATCGAATTAGATTTTTTAAATCCTCTCGAACAACAAATTTACCTGAAGTAATTTATTTTGTCGCATAGGGCAAAACATTTATTCTGACTTAAAAAGATTAGGAAAACCGAATTGAATTACCATCTGGAGTTCCAATTTCTATATTTTTATCTAAATAACTGGCGCAGGGGCGGATCCAGAATCTTTCCAAGGAGGAGGAAAAAGCGTTCATCCCAATTGCCTCTCCCCCATCTTGAGTATGCCTCTGCCGACAACCCTATATTTTGAAAATCCCTACCCCATCAGGATCTTTATTTCCCTTGCCATGAAATCTTCGGTGTAGAAACTAGGAGTTTTGCGCGGAATGAACTTAAGGATGCACCCAGTTAAGGGCACTTGGGTCGTCAAAGGGGGGGAGGGGGTCGATCGTGAAGTGTTATTTGCCGAGTTATGAGGATCAAATTTAAATTTATTAGAAAGAAAAGGCAGACTTATCTTTTCCGAAATTTTAAATCAACCGGATTAATTCAATCTGTAAAACCAGTATTTTCTTTCATTTGAGAATGTAATTGGTTTTTATTTGCAATAAATGTTTGGCTAGGATATGTTAGTTTCTTTCTGTCCCGAGGAAAATTTTATTTCAATTTTTAGTTGTATTTATTTTTATATGTATATTAGAACTTGATACTTTATGACCTATTTAATATGCTAATGTTTACAATGGAGTCATCATTGAAAACTAGGGTGCAAAGATACGGAATAAAGACTAAGCAGTGTGAAGTACCAACGCTGACGCAAAATTATAAAAATAATGTAGCCGAATTCAATCAGTCATTTAGTACTAATACGCACTCTTTATATGTTATTTTAGATTATTTATGTGTAATAATTCATTCAGAATGTGGTTTTTAGTACTAGCACTTGTTGGCATGCATTTTAGAAAATATGTCCATGAAAAATTAAGCTCGTGATGGATAACCTATGTTCCCACATAAACGCATGTTTTATGGAGTATCAATAGCTTCGGAACGGATGAAATCGCCGATGAGTTTGCCAAATAAATTTGATGAAACGTAAAAGTCCGTTGCTGAGTGTTTAGCGTTAACTTGCCACCGCGAAACGAAGCCCCTCGTTTGAAATACCATATTTTCGCTCGCGTCGCTCAGCAATCACTTCATTAACTCTTGCACGCCAATCAAACCCATCGCTTCTCGTCGGTATGTTAATCAAACACGCTGCGGAGGAAAAGTACATTCATTATCTCACCTCTTCTTAGGACCATCAAAGGCACGCATATCTCTTCCACCTCCCTCGCTTCCGTGTCGTTGACACGTGACCTTCGCGTGACCTCCTCCCTCGATTGTAATGCAAGGAGGCCGTGCGGCAGCTTCGTCTCGGTGCCTCTCTCTCTTCCCCGTAATGACCATCTGCCTCAAGGGAAAGCCTCCCCACCCACTATCTCTCTCTCTCTCTCTCTCTCTCTCTCCATTCATTCATCCATTCACGCCGCCACACACCCACCGCTAAATCCCCTTTCCCAGCCCATCGCCCAGCCACCCGTCAACGGCACCTGTTCCCGGAGACTGCGGTTCATTTACCTTCACACCTACTCCATTCCTCCCGCCCGTTTATTTTTTTGAATCCTCGCCTTCGTGTCCCACTCCCTCTCTGTAGTCTAAAGTGTCTCCGAAAACATTTCTCTGAGCTTCAACCTCTTTTCTCTACTCCTATCCACGCCAAAGCAAACCTCCTCCCTCTTCTCTCTCGTGTATTTTTTTCCAAACCTCCCTTCAACGTCCTTTTCGCCAAAGCTGCCTTCAAAAAAGATCCTCCGTCATATCTACCACTCCTTCCGGTGTTCTCCTCCGTCAACCTCCTCCATGACAAGTCTTCGCTCACATCCCTTCCACCCCTACTACCGTGCTCGTATCCCTTTCGTCCCCGCTACCAACATCCTGGCAAACTCCCATAATCTCTCCCTCACTCCTCCCCGAATCCTATCTACAAACTCTTTGAAGTCATCTCCTCATTTTCCCGGCGATATCGCAACCTCGCGGATCTCGCACCTCAGCGCTCTCTAACCCTCTCCTGCCGCTCCCATTCTCCCCATTTCTATTATGCTTTTTGCTCTCCCTTTCTCTCTACCTCTGTTCCGCTACACCTTATGAACCCCCGGAAAGCACTTCATAACCTCTCTGTCCCATCCCTCTGGAGCAGCCCTCTCCATTCCACCCTCGTTTTGCCCCCCTCTCAATATCCCACGGGTCCTCTCCACAGCCCTCGCACCACTTAATGTCCTCTCTCTCTCTTCTATATTCCCTCACTCGCGTTCCGCCCCCTCTCGGTTGCTAAGCACCCCTTTCCTCCTCTCCTTCCCCCGTGCCCGATAGGATCGGGGAGATGGGAAAGGGCGGAGCGGCAGCACCTCCTTTTCATCCTCGCCGCCTCCGCTCATCCGAGACAGACACGCCCACCCCGCTCTATTCTCTTCCCGCTAAGAGCGGACTGGAGAGGTCTCCTCCTCGCTACATATGCGCATTAGGATGCCGCCTCACGGGAGAGAACCTTGTGAGGGGGTCGGGAGTTCTGTCGCAGTCGTGGGCGAAATCTTTTTGGAGCATCGGACTCGTTGAATGCAGACCTGCGCTCCCGATATTCAATGGTTATGAGTTCGTATCCCGTCGGTTGGGAGGTTTTCTTTTTCTTACCGTCTGGATCGTCTTTGTTGTTCGTGGGCGGTTTTTCTTCTGTTTTGACGGGATCTGTCACGGAGGTTTTTTTTCCTCACCTAACACTCAATGTGGTCTCTCTGGGTGACTGTTTTGTGTTTTTCTGAGAAAGAGAGACCTGCTTTCATCATTTGGGCGGCGATGGTGGTTTTTTGCACGAATACATTTTCGTAGCTCCTGATAGGCATTTTTCGTTCAATTAATTGTAAATTTGTTTATAAGTAGTCCAGTTCATACCATTTTTAAAGGATATGTCTACGATAAAGCTTTAGAAACGTTCTTTGAAATAATTTGAAGAAAAAATCGTGCTGGTATCCGGCAGGTGGGGAGACCCGGGTTCGATTCCCGGTCAAGTACAGAATTTTTCTCCTTCTAAAATGTCAAAACTTAGTTTCAGCTGTATGTGAACATTCATAATATGTAATTTCAATACCTTTGTAAATATTTATGTAATTTTGTAATTTCGCAAAAAATATTCTAAATCTGTATGTTTTTTGGTGTTTGGAATATGTTTCCTTTAATGAGCAATTTAGTGTGTAATATTAATCACACTTTGAATTAATTCCCTATGTTAAGGGTATGAGGGCTTGAGAACACATAGTTTATGTCAACATTTCATAACTCATTAGTTACTCTGGTTTACTGATTGTTGCCAGCTTACAACCTCAAACAAACTTTAAAAATGCTAATCTTATTAGTTGAAATTCCATATATTTATTGGCTTGTGAGGAATATTATGCACTGATGAACATCAAAGTCCTATTGGAAACCCCTGCTCTAGAATATCTGCACACTGCACCCACCTTCATCACGGTTTTATTAGTTTTTTTTATTTTTAAGCGATCATGCTTGAGGAGTTAGGAGTTATTGAAATTCTAAGGACCCTTTCGCGTTCTTTACGCATATCTGTCTCAGTATTAGTTTAATCAATATATCGGAAAATCCTCGTTGCCTAATGACTAGTCATAATATTGAGGCTTTTGTATTTTTGTATGTATTTTCCCCGCCTATTGAGTAGCAGTTATACTAGGAAGTCTCACAGTTATAGTATCTTTCGTAGATTATTTTAAATTTTACTGTGTGGATTTTGTGTGAAATCGAGCATTTCAAAAACCAATGTTTGTTGTAAAACATGACGTATTAGGAAACTGTAGTATCGTAAATTCGTTCTTTTATGCTTGTATTTGAAGCTGCAGTTTATTATTGTAAACCGGTGAGCATCTATCATTTTGAGTATATAGGGAAATTCTATTACTGGAATCGTTTTGTTAAGGCAGCTTTTACTGGATATGAGATTTATTTTTTCCTCTTAGAAGATTTTCCAAGTCATTGAATTCGTGAAACGTGGAAAAAACGTATTGCAAGGAAGCCAGTACGTCCATCATAAAAAGACTGCTGAAGGAGCTTCTCGGAGTCCAAAAATATTCTCTAACGTTGGAGGAGATTAAGTCTCAGGGTACTTCAGCTCGCGAGGAAAAATTGAAACTTATTTTAGGCGCACTCAAAGGATAAAATTTATATTCCTGATTCACCGTAGCTTTCTTTTTTAATATCGAGTGGAATTATTGGATGAAGTAGAATGTGGAGGAATGGGCTTGGCCGATCAGACATTCCTATAATGGAAATGTGGTACAATACACCTGAAACATACGCATATCCCTCAATTTTATGAAGTTGGAAATGGCGTGCGAAAGAGGCAGATGCAGAGATTATATTATAATAAATCAAAACGTAAATATCCTTTAGTTTTGCTGATCGTGTTAGAAGACATTTTATTGGATAGTTGAAGTTAATTGTTGATAAATAAGTGAAGTTTCCTTGTACGTCAGCCTTCGCGTTATAGATCTTTGCAAAAACATCCCTATTGAGGTATGTTGTGGCTGAATTAATTCAGATTTTTCGAATAGAATGTAAAGATATTCAACCGATAAGATTATCTATAATTTCATAAAATTGGTAAGTTTAAGTTCAGTAATCTGTTTCTTATACTCATATCTTTCAATTTGTGCAGTGCATTTGATGTAGTTTTAAAAAACTTATTTTATTTCACGTCGCCATTCTAGATTGATTTCATCCTAACGTCTTTTTAATATGCTATATACCAATTTATTTTTTATCGGCCTCATCTTTTCAAGATATGTTTCACTTTACGAAATTACTTTCCAAGTGCTTTCCTTCGCTCGCGAGAACCCAAATATGCTGTATACATTATTAATCATTCAAAAACTATAGGAGTTACCTATATCATATACATTGCATACAAGCAATATGGTGAACTCGGTAAATGTTTTTTTAGTTTTCTCCAAATATTAACTCCACGGGAGAATAAGATCTTAGCCCCACTTTGCTGAACACAACCGCGTTTTGGCTCGATATAGTTTCGAATAAAAAATGAAAAAATGTTTTTTGCAGGATGGAAAATTAACTGCCTTCCGCTCTTTTGTTAGAAAAAAATGTCTCTCGTTCGAGGTGTTTTTTTTACGAAACAAAGGACTAGTCTTTCCTGCTTTGATTTCACCTGTCTTTTTTTTTTCGTCCAGCCCGTCCCGTATTATCCCACGCACGATCTCTCCCTCCTTTCCTATATCTCTCCCCCTCTCTCTCGTCTCTCTCTCCTCCCCCTCTCTCATCCCTCTCTCTCTCCTCCCTCTCTCTCTTCCCTCTCTCTCTTCCCTCTCTCTCTCTCCTCCCCCTCTCCTCCCTCTCTCTCTCTCTCCTCCCTCTCTCTGCACCCTTTTTCCTTTCTTCTGTCTCCTCTCCCCCTATATCTTTTCTCTCCATTCCCCATCATATCTCTCCTTTCTCCCTTCCCTATCTCTCCTCTCTCTTTCCCTCTCTCTCTCTCTCTGGTCGACTGCTGGGACGGTAAAGGATCCTATCTCACGGCCTGTGAGGATTTATAGTGGCGCAGAGTGAAGTGGGATGGGCGGGTCGTGCCGGGGGTACCTAAAACGTCGCCTCGTCACATATTAATCCTTCTCTCTTTCCCGTACTTCGCTCCTCCGTCAGACAAACAACGAAAAGTCCCGCGATTTCGAAAAAAAGGAAGAAGAGAGCTCCGCATCTATTCTCCCTAGGGGGATGCATTTTTTTCGTTAACGGACGTTCCTCTCTGAGAATAATCCCTCTCGCATCTCTTTCCATCGCTCTATACATTCCTCACGCTCTCTTTCACTCTCTCCACTTCGGTTTTTATACTACACTCTTCTCTCTCGGAGCACCTCTTTACTTATTTTTTATTCCATTCGCCCAAAAACTGTTTCTCCTTCATCTCTCTACAACTTCTCTCTTTCTCAAATGTCCACTCCAAAAAAAATAAACCTTTTTCCTAGTCGCATTCGCTTATTTTTTCACCTTGACTGCCACATCCCTAACCCTTTAGGGGACTTTGCACTTTCACTCATCTTTTCCTTTTTTCGAAAAAATAAAGAAGAGGCGCCTCTCTTTCGCTTTTTTCATCCCTCTCATGTCGTTAGTCCATTCACCGCTCGTCTCATCAGCGAACCTTTTTCGGTTGATGGCGTCTTGCAGTTTTTTTTCCTTCTGGAGGGTTTGAAATGAGGTTGGAAAATTTTTCCTATTGTGGGGTGGAAATTTTTTTCAGGGAACTGTATTTTTTGTGGGAAGATAAGAAGGAGGTAATTTTGTTTTAGAGTCTACCAGTTTGTACGGGTCGAAATATTCTAATTCCGTAGCTACGGAACTCAAAACTTAGGATGCCTTTTATCGTTCAGAAAAGGGATGCATTACATGTTTTATAGCATTCGAAAAATGAAAACTTTGGTCTTAACTCGATAGGTTATTCTCCATCTTTTACTTTTTTATTTTTACTTTGTTGTTATTACTGGGAACCAAATCCGGCTTGTGTATTCAAGCCACCGTTTTATGCGTTGTGTTAATGCATCCTTGTACGTATTGATTGATGTAATTACTTCATAAATATCAAGATATCCACGACCATCCATTTCATTTTATACATTTCTTCTCAGTCAATTTAAACAAATAGCCTCAACATTCTATATGAGAAGCTTTACTTAATGAATTATCCTTGTGCGCCGTTCGGCTTATAGCTGTCGATTACATATGTTTCCAATTTTAGAACGTCCGACTTTTTGTTTGAAATTATTATACCTTTCTTGGCATCGGTTCCTGTAAAAAATGAGTTTCTTCATTGATTCGACTTGCTTTTCATCTCAGGCGTTTAATTGATTGGCCGCTCTATTGGCATTGACTCTTCACCGCTTTAATAACCTACGTAGAACGTGGGATTTTTTTAATACAAACTCGGTGGCGCTTATAAGCAGTCAGGACATCAAACAACCTCCCTTTTATCCTTACGAGGTTTCTGGTTGACTCGCCTGTGTCGTGTACCTTTCGCGTCTCTTGCCTCGTCCATTTATAGCCCTGCTGTAACGTTCCGTTCTGCTCTCCTCTCCCAATCGTCTTCGCTTTTTCATTCGCTCTTGTGACCTTCCTCTTTATCCTTTTCTTCTTACGTCCCCTTCACCTTCCATCTTACCTTTCCGTAAAGCATACGGAAACTTTAAATGAAATATGCATCTCTAAGCAATCTCATCAATGTCTACGGCTAAAGTTCAAGTCTCTTTCTAGTATTCTCGTCTTCTCCTTGACGTCGATGAAGAAAATATGATTATATGAATTTATCATATGAAATACTAGATATGAAATCTCCCACGCTAGACGTTTTGACAACTTGAATTCCTCTTCTGGCATCGCTGAAAATGCCGCTATGCAATTTATTCAGACATCGTTGGTATTTTACATTTTCGAAGATATTAATATGCATCTCAACTGGCTCCAAATTAACCCTTTTATTTGACATCTTATCAACATAAGTATCGCAAAAATCTCTGCTGAATCATTTGATAAATTCTGAGAAAAAAATCAAAAAACAGGAAACAATAATACTGAATTATCTCTTTAGATCTCGATGCGAATAATCAGGCCCGTTTTAAGGAGGGAGGGGGCTGGGTGGCAGTCGCCTAGGGGCCCCGCGCCTAACGATTTCACTTTTGAATTTAGCATAACTCCATGTAAAATGATACAACATTTGCTGGACGTGAAAACATCGCTCTACATAGATGCTATGACCAGGCAGAGCGTCACCGTTCGGCGACGAATATTAATGTAGAATTAGTGAAACACTTTGTAAGTTTTCTGGAAATTTCAGATGCAACAGGAAAATGACTTTTCGAAACTATATTAAAAGAACTGAATGATAGGGGAATCTCCTTGAAGTATGACAGAGGACAAGGGTATGATAACGGCGCGAATATGATAGGATATCATCAGGGAGTTCAAGCACACATTTTAAGTCTAAGTTCAAGAGTATTTTTCTTGCCATTTGAACCTCATAACTTAAATTTGGTTCTCTGTGATATGGCCCCGCGGATCCTAGAGACGGCCCCGCATATAGTCCACCCAAACACTACTAAGGTTACGAGAAAAAACACGAAGAAAAAAATTCTCTGTTGTAAAGTTAATTTTTGGTTTCAGACTCACAGGTCCTCAATACAATCTGTGGGATAAAAATATAATTAAAGAAGACACAAAAATCAGCGTATTATTTTCGCTTCTGTAAATTTAAATTTACGTAGAAACGTATTCTTCCTAATAGGAATAACGGCGGTACGTTCATTTAAAAAAATATTTAATATACGAATAAAGGAAGAAAGAAAGACCAGTCCCACCTTCATCCAAGAAAAAATATTGAAATACTGCCGCTTATTCATTTCATCTTATCTAATATTTTCTACGTTTTGCTATATTCTCTTCACAAACCGTCTAGACTCCTTTTTTTCTCTCTCTCTCTCTCTTCCCATTTGCCTCTTTTTCCTATCACATTTCGTTTGATATCATCCGTCAACACTTTTCAGACCTGTCCGAAACATCTACTCCGTAATTTTAATCGCGTTGATTAAATTTCACTCGCAACCAACTCAGTCCAATACTTCGTTTTCGTTTTCGCCAGACTCCTCTATTCTACGCCCAGTTCGAAAGCTTCAAATTTACCTACATCAATTCTTAATCCCTTGCTGTGTCCCGCATCAGAGGTCTTTATGCAAAGCTCTCGTCTCTTCTCTTTTTCTCCTTTGCTTCACCTTTCTCCTTTTACATTTCAACTCCCACCTTCCTCTCTCTTCTCCATTTATTTGTACCTATGTATTCAACCTCTCCGTTGGTTTTCAGCTCATCCCACCCAATCAGTCCCGTCCAAGACCCTTCTCTTCACCATCATGTGATCATCCCCTTCTTTTGATACATCTAAAATCCGTATTCTCTTCCAAACCCCCTCGTTTCATTGCCAACCCTCTTCCCTTCTATGAATCCCTTCAACGATCCATTCCCTCCCAGAAATTTGAGCCACCAATTTCTTCCGACCTCGCCGTATTGCTCCGATTAAGCGTATCTTTTCTCCTACTTTATTTAATAGTTCATCATTCGTTATCCTTTTAGTCCTAGTTAATCTTCTCCAGTATACGCCACACCCACATCTCAAATGTTCAACTTGTCTATAGGTCGTTCGGAAGTATTACTCCGCTTACATCATTCAGATTTCTCCAAGACCTTTTCATAGAATAGAAGTTTGGCCCCTTCTAGTTTTCTCTGTTCTTCCGAGAACATTCATCAGCGTTGATGAGATTTTATCTCTGGAATCAAGAACATCTTAAAACGCTCGCAGAATTCGGAAATCGCAAATCGACCGAGCCCGCGCGTATACTCCTACTTTGTGTGGTCGCGGAAGTGATAACGCGCTTAGTAAAGTACGCTTCATATCCTGCCTTTCACTTTTCTCCTCATTCTACGATTTATTCCCTCCCATCGCCTCTATCTTTCTCTCCAAGGTCGAAATTTTTAAGATAGTGTAATTTACCTGGCCTATGGGGGTTTTCGAAGTCATTTTCGAGACGTTCCGCGGTTCAGGATATTACGTAATTTCTTATCGCGAGAGGTATTTGCAAAATCCAATCTGACATTTAAGTAGGAAATAAAACAACTTTTAAATGTAGACTCTATGAGCTCCTATCTTAGGTGCTTATAACCGCAACGTTAGGGCGCATTCTAATAAGCTCACATTCCAGCATTGTCAAACATGGTGTGTATTTCAGTCTTGAAAGATTAGCAGAACGCAGAAATGGTTATTTATTTGCACCATAAGGAATGCAGTTATATGCAAGGTATTTAAAAATTATTAAATTTTATAGCGGTAATTTTAATTGGGGAACAAGAGAGAGGGAGCTCAAAGGAGGAGAGAGAAGTCGGTGAGAACTTTGTACATTAATGTGGACATACAGGACAACGGATGAAAATTTACTTTACATACGACATATTTGGGCTCTTCTTCTGATGAATGGTGAATGCTCCACTTCGACGCCCTTTTTTGTTGACGTGGACGTCCGTAGCAATTGTTGTCTACGTATTCGCTTATCTCTTTCCTCTCATTGTTGTCTCACGTAAATATCTAAAATCTATAAAACCTATTTCTGTCCCTTTGTGGCTCCCTCTGTCACGTTATAAAAATGCGAATAACTCGATAAAAGATCGAGATATATTTTTGAAATTTGGTTAGAATGCTAAATTCGCATATTGTAAGGAATTAAATCTCGAAAAAGTCCTGGTTTCGATTCCAAGAAAGACATTTCCATTTCCCATAAGTTAACACGTAAAAATAGACTTTTTGATGTGCAGGCTTTTATTTTTTGAGATCTAAATTAGAAATAATTAACCTACGTTCTTCGGATCTGAACCATTTTAAAGAGATAATTATGGAGTTTCTTATTCTGTTAATTTTTTTCGCCTACAGTTCGAAATTCCTCACGTTAAACGTTTCATTCGCATATTTTGGGGGAATCTGTCCATTTTAACGGGATGTTGCCCTGCCAACCCATTACATTGTTAAACCTCGAAATCCTAATGTTACTTGAAAGAATGCTTGGAATGCTTTTAACACGGGAGAGAGAGGAAGGAAGGAAGGAGAGGGAAATGATTTTCATAGCAACGAATGTAAACAGCATTCGCTGCGTTATTTACGAGAAGGAATACATTTGAATGTAGAACATTAACCGATCGCATATTAAAATTACTTAGAACCTTAGTAGGAGATCAAGGCTTGAAACTACAAGCGCCTAAAATAACGAAAGTTTGTTTTACTGCCATAGATTTTTTAATACGCTTCGAATCGATCAACAGATCAGTTTTTAACGCGAGAATTTGACGCATTCTTAGTGATTCGAATTGCTGCCAGTTTCGTCTAATTGGGGACCCATTGTCTTGGATAATTGCTTCGCGTCGCATCTATTCACAAAATTCTTTTTAAAAACTTTCCCGTTGAATTTCAACGGGCATCTCCTTAGTCCTTATATAATAATTCTCAAACCTGTCTGTCACGGTATATGCACCACCAGCGGTATAAGATACAGGGACATATTCTATCGCTATTGCTGAGAGAAAGGGGAAGAGAGAAAAGAAGAATGAGAGAGGGAAAAGAGTGGGATCGAGGGAGAGAAAGAATGAGGAAGAATGGGAAGTTTTAATTTAATTCTTTAGTCATGCCTACCCATCATTTTTGAGGGGAAGGTAACTAGTATATACATAAATTCATACACGTAAAGGTGTGACAGATGGTTCTTTGCTTTGATTTTATTAGAGATTATCAGTAATTTGTAGATCGCTAGAAAAGAATAAGACCACTTACTTCACTCCCGCTTATTGCTGAGAATTGACCTGTGTACATTGACGCGCGGTCAATCACCAGATAATCTCATAAAGTGGCCATGCGGAGGGACGCGCACGGTCTCGTGCCAATTTGAAACGCCTCGCGTATTTCCAAATATATTATCAACGATACAGTTGACGTATAATATACGACAACGCGTATCTTGGACTCGCGCAACTTGAGGAATATTTTTGTATTTAAAGTAGAATCCATGAGTTAATCTCGAATTATTATGAGATAACATAGAAATACATTGAGAAAGTTATTTCCCATTCAAAAGTCGCTGAAAATTCACCGAAGGGGAGGGAGGTGCAAAAAAGATGTCCGCCTCACATATCCAATGGCCGACGTCGTCGGTTGGCTCTTTAATCCATTCCATAAAAACTCTTTTCTTCCCTTCCCTCGACGTCCACTCTAGACACGATCCCTTCATCTCCGAAACGGGGGCGTCTTTGTGTTTATTTGTACGACGCCAAGTCTTCGCCCGCCCTTTAGGCTTCCGCTCATCAATCGTCGTCCGGAGAAACGTACACACCCAGAGCTTCTCTCTCCTATCACCCGGGGGCGCCGCAACACCTGATCTCTGTGTTCAGTCACTCTCACACCCACACGCCCCCAAGCCGCTTCATCAGTCTTTCTGTCTTTCTCTCTTTCTTTCTCGCTCTTTCCATCTCTCTCACCCTTTCCCCTTCATTAAGGCCGAAGGCGCATCGCTAGTTATGTCCTCTAGCTCGCTAGATGGCGGCGCCGTCGTCGGGGCCTGCCCGCGGGGTCAAAAGAGGGAGGAGGGGACTTCAACCTTACCGCCGTATACCTGAAGGTGACGGGGTTTTCGTTGGAATGATTGATTGTTTTAATGAGGCTATACCCCCGCTCCGTTATGCCGTCGGACCAATTGGGTTCCTCGTTTGCCGATGGTAATTTTGAATGAGCGATTGTAAAGAGTTCAAATGTATGAGCCGCCGACACGAGACGGATGCGGTGTAATGTAATGGTTTTCAACGACTAGTTGGCCTGATTTTTAGTAAAACTTCAGTTTAAAAAATATTGTAAAAAGGGTGTTTATATTCTAGACATGACGACAGGTCGATAAAGTGCGCCTCGAACTTCTTTGAAAGCGTGTATCTTTCATATCCGGGATAACAAATAAAGGCTTTTAGCAGTGTTCTTAACAGGTCGTTCAACTTCGTTTGTTTCATAATTGCAGCCTTCCTTTGACTCGCGATCCGCTTTATAAATACGCAGAAAAGGATCGCAATTGGAGGATTATGTGAGCGGAGTAATGTGTAAGGTAACTTTTCTCACTTTATTTTATTTTGAAATAAATAAATTTGTGCAATATTTAATTTTAACGTCAATTTATGGCCTAAAGTCGTATTGCCCTCAATAATTCTGCATCGCATAGTTTTGTGTCGCTCTAACGCTCATATTAATCACGCGTTATTTTTTTAGTAGTGGAGAGAATAAAAAGGAGAAATTAATAAAAAAACTACATCAGATTCCTGTCACTTGAGAGGCAAGCCCATGCCTCTTGTCTATCCGACATCTTGGCTCGTATTTTCGAAAAGGAATCAAAGGCGAAACCCTTCACATTTCACCGAAATGCAAAACTACGAAATTAACCGTGACACTTTACTTAAAACTTCCGACTTCTCCCGATATCGTTCCTTAAGCTAACCACTGTAAGATGTTCTCCAACCCGCCGCCTCATCCCGCCTTTCGTCTTTTGCCGTGCCACCGTACACTGCGCCTTTTCCTTTCCCCCCTATTCCTCCCACCACACCTCGCCTCCTTATCACTCGTCGGCACGGGAACCTTTCTCTCCCAACTTATCCCAATCTCCTCGCCACTCATTTCCATTCGTACTCAATCCGGGTAATAGCTTCTTCGGTTGGAAACTTCGTTTTGATATCTTCCCTCCGACCTTCCCTCCCCCTGCTACCCACCTCAGTCCCCGTCCTTATTCGAACTAAGGGTCGATTCCCTCTCCAAAACCGATTTCTGATCCCTCCCGGCCCCTTCCCCACCACGCGCCCCTATCCCTTTTCCTCTCTACACTCTAACCAGCCTGGTAATCTCTCCTCTCTCTCACTCAGCCTTTTCCCTGCTTGTCCATGACTCCTGCTACGGTCCCTCTCTCTCTCTCTCTCTCTCTCTCAAAGCTCTACCATCTCACGAACCTTCCCTCTCTTTCTCTCTCTCATATCCCATCCCCTTCGGTCCCGTGGCACGCTCAGCTACCGTCAAAGAGTCATCGTTCCTCTCATATAACTCTCCTTCTTTCTCCCTCCTTCCCCAAATCCCTTACTCCCGCTCTTATACCCGTATTCATCCCATAACTCCGACCGTTGCTCTTATCTCTGCTCCCTTTTCCCGCCACCTTCTCACTCCTTTTTCTCCGCACCATTTCCCCTTCTCGAACTCCCTACGAAGCATTCTACACCTCTAAGGGCCTGCCCGGATTTAAAATCTTTATTCTCATCCGTCCGTTTCTTCATCATCCGGGATCATTTTCCCTCAAACCTTCTTACGCTCGGGAGCGTAATCCGTATTCTCCTTATTAAAAATTTCTTTCTCCCTAGGTTAAAATTCCATCTTCATGTTCTATTCCCTTTGTGTCGACGCTCCCATGATTTCTTCCCTTCCCTTTTCTCGGTAACTCTTCGCGTATCCTCTTCTCTCTCTCTCTCTCGCAGACCGCTCCTTCTATTGTAATTTCTTCGTCTTGTCGCTAGTGCCGTACACTTTGTCGTTGCTCCGTCTGTAATTTTTCTGTCCTTTGATGTATTTCCTTAACAAATGCTCTGTCTCTTTCTACCTCGGATGACTGTACACGATTTGCTTGCCCTTTGTCTGACCTTGGCAATGTAAAAGGTTTAGTCCGTCTGTCACCGCGCCATATGGCACTCGGGTTCGTATTCCATCTTTGGTTTCTGGTCGTTTTCAACGCCCCTCCGAGCCATACGTCTTACCGAATCGGTCGCGGATCCCGGATAAGGACGTCACGGCCGGGGATCGATCCTCCCATCGGTAACGAGACATGGGAGACGCGAAGAATAGAGTACGGTTGTAGCATGTGGATGGTAGTAAAGGCAGCGTCTCGCTGGAAGAGATCATTTAAAAACTCTATTATGGGCTTAACCACGTCTATTAACTTGAATGAACTCTTCCACTGCATGAGGCGTATATACTACCTATTTACCCTATAGATTTTTATTATGTATATATATTTATATATACATACATATATGTATGTATGCATGTATGTATACACAAATTTCCCAAGCCGACGATGGATACAGTCCGAAAAGCTTCCCGACATCAATTCCAATTGTTTTAGCTTTCCTCTTCACTAAGCTCATGTGTGTTTGTGCATACAAATGTATGTACGGTATAAGTATATGCAGAGGTGTATGTATGGTTTCACCCCTAGAGGCTCAAGTGAGTATCTTATTAGTAGTAGATCTTAAAAGTTCACTCATTATATTTTAAGCATATACTCAAAGACATTATTAAGAATTCATAGACTGTTGTTTTATATAAAATTTAACCATATGATTTTCAGAAATCACGATCCGTGAACCTCACACCCCCTTAATCCGCGTCTATGTAGGTATATGTGTGCATCTATTTTTACGTATGTATCGATATATGCATACACCCTTGTATCTCATTTTCATCGCTTCACTTCCTTCAGCTCGCACTGTCATTTCCCCTCACTATTACTACAACCCCTTTTGTGCCTACGGCTATTCCCTCTGTCCAACTTTCAGTTTCCTTTCCCTATTAATTTCTCTCCTCCACTCCCATGCGCCACCTCCGCAGTTTTCTGGTCCTTCCGCCCACCGACACCCTCCTCCCACTCATCTCTCCCTCTCTCTCTCTCTCTCATTCATTTACTCTCCCTCCACCATATACGGCGAACCCTCTCTCAGACTGTCCCTCAAGTTATACCCCGTAGGCAGGAAAATGCCTCCACCTACTCTCTCTCTCGGAGGAGGAGATGTCCCGCGCGCCCGTTTTAGGAGACGAGGCGGAGGCGCGTGATTTTCCCGCCGTTTCGAAATTAAGGAGGAAGCGTGGGAGAAGGGGCGGGTCTTTCCGCCGGATTCGCGGAAAATATTTTCCGATAAGTTCCATCGGATGATGATTTTTTAAAAATTGTTGGGGACGGATTTTTTTGCCGAGGATGGTGGCTTATGCTTCCGGTCTATCTGAATGTCTGGGGATCCTTTTACGCGGAAAGTTATGAGGGGTACTTTCCCCGAAGAAGAATGGGGAAGAAGAGAAAGTTGTTACCTGTCATCCGCCTTGATCAGCGTTCGTATGTTTCAGAAAAGTAGCGAACTTTAAATTTGCGATGGACGAATTTGATTTGATTTTCTTCACAGAGATGGAAGACAAATGTTTTGCTGAATTTACGTAGGAGTTTTTCATGCATGTCTCTAAAGGATTTTTCTTCATATACGCATAAAACTTCATGGGAATGTCAAATAAACGCATCGCTGCTTTAGAAAAAAAATAATTTGCGAAATTTATCTTCGGTGATAGTCCACCAAAGGGTTTATCTACTCGTCTACGCGGGGCTACAGATTCGCATCTACTTACCTTGCAAAAAGTCTAGATGCCTGAGTTTGAGGCAGTATATCTCGATAACAACCGCAACAATTTGAATGGGGTGGAAAGTAGCGGGTAGAGAATTTATTTCTACGTTAATTGATGTACATCTTAAATTTTTAGTTTGTTTAGTTTTATGTTGTATTGCATCGAATTATGACTTATGACCTGATTTATGATAATATTTGAAACATTGCTCTTTATTTAAAAACTAGCATAATTGCCCGTCAAATATGACGGGCATGTGCAGATTAAGTATTAAAATTAAGGTATTTCCCATTCTTCTTCCCTTTCATTTATCCTCCCTCCCTCCATCCTATTCTTCCTCCCTCTCATTCTCCCTCTCTCCCATTCTCCCTCCCTCCTATTCTCCCTCTATCACGCCCATTCTCTCTCCTATTCTTCCTCTGTCTCTCTCATTTCCTCCTTCTCATTCTCCATTCCGCTCTCCCTTCTATTCTTCTCCCTCTTTTCTTCCCGTCCTTCTTCCTCCCTCCCATTCCCCCTTTCTCCCTCCATTCTCCCTCGCTTTCCCCTTCTTACTCTCCTCTCAGTAATGTAGGTATCTCTCTCAGCGTAATGTAGGTAGATAAAAATCTTACATACAAAATTAATATCTGTTTGTTAAGCATGACGCTAGATAACTTTATATGGCAAAACTTATTTCAACTCTCTGGAACATACTATAAAGTGAATTATATATTTTTCACTTTCCAGTCCATTTAAAGTATTGTTTCATTAAATTAAAATTTATATATTTTATTTTTTGTTTTTATTAAAAAATTGAAAACTTAGCTTTCTTCGAAAATGTACTCAAAATCTTTTTTAAAATTCAGCAACCTCTGTATCTGGCTTGGGTACCCTCATTATCGTAATATCAATGAACAATAGAATATGTATTTATGTTCGTTACCTTCGTATTGTTTATCGTAACCAAGGCATTGTTTAAACTTCAAAATAGCGTCGAAATTTCGTGAATTTGTGAACAAATGCAACGTATGATTATAATCCCAATCAATCATAATAAATTACACGAAACCGGCAACGATGCAAATCACCTTAACGACGAAAGATTTTCATGCAAGAATAAAAATGAATTTGTTGACCGATTCGACGTGTCTTCAAAAATTGACGGCAAGAAAATGAAATTTCGTTCTTTAAGGCGTTCGTTATTTCAAGAAGATTCTTCTTCTGATAAGAGAGTGAGAAAATCATTAGTTAAGCTAAGTTGTGAGTTTTCTCTTTTCGTGATTCAAGTGATTTAATGACTACCCAAAAATTCACTTTTAAATAGTTGTAATAGATACATACTTTTAGATAGATTCTTTATCTATTTGAAACGTTATAATTAATTTAACCCTTTCAGCCATGGGTTTTAACCCTCCAGTACTCGCGTGGAGTGCTGTGGACACCCCAGGCATACGTTTTTTGACAGAGTTCCTTTCCTTTGGCATTTTATGTCCCCGACCGATTCAGTATGTTTGGAACCTATTCGGCTAAAAAATTTCAGTTTTCTGTGGTCATCCTTTGAGTTTGGACGTTTTTTCTTAAAGAGTGCTGCTCTGTACTTTATGGAAATCAGCGCTTTTTTGTGCGGACGTAGTTCATATTTTATTCTGAAATTATTGTTTTTACCTATAGAACTTTTGTTATTTCACATAATTTGAGATTGTCTTTCAATAGTTTCTTCACTGATTGTCATCATATAATGTGTTATTTCCCGTAATTAGAGATCGCGTCTCAACAGTTTCTTCACTGTCTCTGATCCTACAAGGTATACTGACTCGTAGATTGATATCCGAAAATATTCATGAAAGTGTAACTTAAGACTTTTTCTTTTCGAAATAGATTACTAATAAAAAAATCATTTGGAACTTCTCGAAATTCACTTATAAATGATTATAAATAGAACAAACTAATGAATTAACTGAATAATAGTGATATTTGTTAATAACAAAAATACGTGGGGTGTTATGAGCACCCCACGCGAGTACTGGTGGTTGAAAATTAAACGCAAGTACCGCAGGGTTAATGGAGAAATGAATGCTTTTTTCCTATGTCAACTTCATTCTGAATAAAGCAGTAATTCTTTTACCAGATTTTTAGGTCATAGGCTATACATTTTCTAATATCTTTTCTATCCACTACTGCGTTTATAATATGCATCAGAAGTTGTTAAAATAATGTAATTGGATGTTCATAAAAATAGTGATTGTGCTGAAAGAGTTAAAATGGTTAAACTTCCTGGAAATAAAGGTAATTATTGCCACCATCCCGTTGTACAACTACATGACTGAATGAGATGTAAACGCTGTATACAAAAAGTGAGAGGATAGCGACAAAAAATTAACCGACCGAAAGACTCCAAAAACTGTAATTGAAACTATTTTATTACCACGGCAAGCGCGTTTCTTCCGTATCTAACCGGCAATTTTTCAGCAGATAACAGTTACGAATGGGTTTGATAAAAAAAATTTGTTTTGAAAAATTTAGGCAGAACGTGTACGAATTGCCCATGGCTGTTGCTTTAATGAGCTCGCATGTCCAGTAGCGATAGAAAGTGTCCCGTCTGAAATTAGCCGTTTCCAGAACATTCCCTTCCCTTGCCAAGTCCATTTAATTTACCTCCAGTTAATTGTTAGATGCGGGAAATTAGCCTACAGAGAAAGGACAAGAGAGAGAAAGAGAAAGGAAGGGAGAGAGAGAAAGAGGCCGGTCTCTACATTGAATGAATTCGCTGTTTTGTTTCCGAAGCAGCCATGTAGCGTTCGTTTTCGGAGCCTACCGTTAGCGGCGCTGTTTAGAGCAGGGAAAATGCGAAAAGTCTGATATTTTGGGACTTTTTTCTCCCGACAGGGGGACAAAATGTCACTCTTTCGCCTTTCTTGGAGGTCTTTTCTGTCGTTTCTCTTTCGCGCCGCCATTATTCTCCCTGAAATGCTCGAATGCCAGCCTCCCGGAATACTTATGGACGGAATTGGTAGGAATTCCGTCTTGGTCACTTCGGAAGGGATAAGTCCCTGGCTACTGCTCGCGTCTGAATGTAATTCCAGTTCCCAAAATCTCACCCAATTGTTTGGATCAGAGGTGAAATTGGTTTTTCGAATTTTTTCGACAGAATACCAATTAGGGAGTGCTTAAGGAAAAGATTTATTTGAAATTTACATAAATTCTTTGCGTTTTAAATGACAATAGTATAGTGTGGATTTCCGTAGTAGTTAAAAATTTTCATTGTTTAAAAAAATTAAAAATTGTCGTGTTTATGGATTCCAAACTAATTTTTGGGCTAGCTCAGAACAGATTCCAATTCCCTAAGCAGCAAAATAAAATCCTTCGTATTGTCCGTACGTACGTTTAAGCGTCGAGTTTGTATCTCCATCATTTCCCATTTTTAAATATCAATTTCCTTCGTTTCGCTCCAATGATAAGGAAATGGAGAAAAGAATGGGTTTTGGATTGGAATCCCTGTACTTATTTCTGAAAATTAGCATTTTTATATTGGTCGCAACTTAGAATCAGTGACGCGTGCACAACATTTCACCAATTAATTCCTGCTGGTGCTGAAAAGCGTCACTGAGAGATAGTTCCTTGTAAATCATTATATGGATATACTAGTAGAAGGTGCTTTCATTCTGAAAACATATCATCTCAACTTGAAAAAACATTCATTTTTCAGACAGATATTTCATCATTACAAATATTTTTTTAATTCTCAAGATTTCACCACCAGCGATTTTTGTTTTTCCCTTATGTAAAAATAATAGATTAAAACAATCCACAAACTTGGCAATTTAAAGAATTTTATGCTTTCTCCATTATGGGGTACTTATGCAACACATTTCTGCCATATTTTAAAGTTGTAGCACTTCTAGAAGTGAAATAATATTTTTCTAATTGTTTAAATTTTAAATATTTTTAACGGCCGCTGTCCATAGACGTTTCTTACAGAGGAGGATATAACATACTAGTAGATGGTGCTTGCATACTGCAAGCATTTCATCTCACCTTGAAAAATCATTCATTTTTCAGACAGATATTTCATCATGAGAAATATTTCTTTAATTCTAAAGATTTCTCCTCTGGACAGGTTTTCGTTTTTTTCATTATGAAACAATAATGGAGTAAAACTATCGCTAATTTTTGCAATTTTAGGAATATTATACGTTTCCCAAATTGAGTTAATAATGCCACACATTTCAGCCAAATTTATAGTACAATTAGAAGTGAAATAACATTTATGTAATTGTTAAAATTTAAATAATTTTTAACGGCCAAAATAACTATTTATGGATAAATTGAAATGTTTATTCGTTTACAATGGCAAACTTCTAAATAATTTAAAAATTTCAGCTCCCTAACTTGCGTCGTAATGTCTAAGCATCTACCAATTTAATACGAAGGCTTCCGCGGTGTTTTCGTACTCCTTCCATGTCTTTCGGGATTCTACCGCGTGTTGTTTCTTCTGAAGATGCCACCTGGAATGGAGGCGAAACAGTCGTCACTAGAAGAAACAACACGTGGTAGAATCCCGAAAGTCATGGAAGGAGATCTACCAATTTGTTTATACTTAAAGTGTTTTTAATTGCCAAACAAAATAAAATATCAAAATTTCTAAAATCCCTATTTCGTTTTTTTACAAATCCTACCACTAAAAAAATTCAGCTCCGTAGCACATTTGGAATTACATAAACCTTGAAAATTTGTTTAAACAATTGCGAATTTTTTGTGGCCGCATTGTTGCACTTTTTTAAGATTTTCGTTTTTTCTAGTCGGTTTTGCACAAAATCCTACCTAAGAAAAAATTTCGAATCTCCAGCTCTCCTGGAAGTGCCTAAACATTAGTATCCTCCTATATGTATGTTATATCCTCCTCCTCCTCTGTAAGGAACGTCTATATATAATGATGCTAGTAGAAGGTGCTTGCATACTGCAAGCATTTCATCTCACCTTGAGAAAACATTCATTTTTCAGACAGATATTTCATCATTACAAATATTTTTTTAATTCTAAATATTTCACCTCCTAGCGATTTTCGTTTTTCACTTATGTAAAAATAATAGATTAAAACAATCCCCAAACTTTGCAATTTTAAGAATTGTATACTTTCTCCATTATGGGGTACTAATGTTACACGTTTTTGGCAAATTTTAAAGTTGTCGAGCTCCTAGAAGTGAAATTTTTTTTCTAATTGTTTAAAATTAAAACATTTTTAACAGCCGCCGTAATATATTCATGGAAAGATTCAAATGTTTATTTGTGCATATGCATTACTCTGTAAATAACTTGGAACTTTCAGCTTCCTAGCTCATCCCGTAGTACCTAAACAGTTATCTATATGTTTTTACTTTAAGAATTTTTAACTGCCAAACAAATTAAAATATCAAAATATGTATAATCCCTATTTCGTTATTTTAAGAATTCTACTTATAGAAAAAATTTCAACTCCGTAGCACATGCGGAAATACATAAACCTTGAAAATTTGTTTAAACAATTGCGAATTTTTAGCGGCCGCATTGTTGCACTTTTTCATGATTTTCGTTTTTTCTAGTCGGTTTTGCACAAAATCCTACCTAAGAAAAAAATTTCGAATCTCCGGCACATCTGGAAGTGCCTAAACATAAGTATATGTATGTTATATCCTCCTCCTCTGTAAGAAACGTCGATATATAATGATAGGAGGATACTAATGTTTAGGCACTTCCAGATGAGCTGGAAATTCGAAATTTTTTTCTTAGATAGGATATTGTGCAAAACCAACTAGAAAAAACGAAAATCTTGAAAAGTGTAACAATGCGGACGCAAAAAATTCGCAGTTGTTTAAACAAATTTTCAAGGTTTATGAATTTCCGAATGTGCTACGGAGCTGAAATTTTTTTTAGAGGCAGGATTTGTAAAAAAAACGAAGTAGAGATTATAGAAATTTTGATATTTTAATTTCTGTTGCCGTTTAAACTTCTTAAAGTTTCAACAAATAGATAACTGTAGGGACTGTAGGTACTACAGGGTGAGCTAGGATGCTGAAATTTTCAAGTTATGTACAGAGCAGTGCATTTGCACAAATAAACATTTGAATCTCTCCATAAATGTATTGCGGCGGCCGTTAAAAACGTTTAAAATTTAAACAATTATAAAAATATTATTTCACTTCTAGAAGTGCTACAACTTTAAAATTTGGCAGAAATGAGTAGCATTAGTACGCCATAATGGAGAAAGTATAAAATTCTTAAAATTGCAAAGTTTGGGGATTGTTTTAATCTATTATTTTTACATAAGGGAAAAACAAAAATCGCTGGTGGTGAAATCTTGATAATTAAAAAAATATTTGTAATGATGAAATATCTGTCTGAAAAATGAATGTTTTTTCAAGGTGAGATGATATGTTTTCAGAATGCAAGCACCTTCTATTAGTATGTTATATGTATGTTATATCCTCCTCCTCTGTAAGGAACGTCTATTATAATGATTACTAATCTCAGCTTTAGCAAACTTCTCTTCTAATTTTACATAATTGGCAGTAACTAAGATAATATTTATTATTTTCACTCAGTTTTTGTTAAAAGCTTTATTCGTTTCCTTTTGATTTGATAATTTAAATACCTACTTACAACAATTGTTTTTCGCAAAATGCAACTTTCGCGCGAATTTTCGATTATAGTAATATTAGAGAATTTATGCCATTTGACAGTAATTTGTCGTATTATACAATTATAGTAATAGCGATACTTTTTATTTCGTTGATGTAATAATCATACTGGTAACGTTCATTCAATGAACGCCGACGATATTAAAACGAGGAATTTAATATCTTAACCGCCTTGCTTTTTCCACAAATATTCTTTTTGCGCCGCCGGCGGAGTTACGGAGACCAATATACAAGATCATTCCAGACAAAGGATACGACTACATCTCGCTCTGCCGGATCAATAGTGGATGGAACAAAGGATTTTCGTTTAATTGATTTAATTCTTGGAAATTCAGGTCATTGGTTATGAATTCGCAGAGATGATTTCTAACGCTTTGTGGAGAGCTTTTCATTTTCACCTTTTAGCACCCATCAATCGGAATGTTTTCTGCCCTCGCGAACGGGCTAAGCTCTATCTTTCCCTCTTTGAGATATCCTACGTTCGCGGAAAAAATTCGTTTTCATCGTTGGCGACTGTATCTCGGAATTTCTTCCTACTGATTTTAAAAATAGTTTCGCGAACCACAAAATACTCTTTGCCATATTTTGCAATAAGCACAAATGAAAGTTCAACCGAGAACTATGGAGCTCGACTTATGGCTGAAAAAATTCAAGAACAAGCATTTAAATTATACTTGTCTGAGGTATCTCCAATATCCACAACAAGGGTATGTTGTGGCTAGGATATGCAATACCGGCACAAAGCTTCTACTACTAGCTTTATAGGAAGATGAGTAGAAATTATAGACGAGATAAGCTGCATTTCAACTTCTATGAAAGTAATATGTGAATTCATATCAATCAAAGTTTTTTGAATGCAATTTTTGAGTTTATCAAAACGCTCAAGCATAGCAAGCAAACTGTTCCAACGAGTCTTAGAGTCTAAAACTAATGCAAGTTCTTTTCCATATTCTGATTTCACATACCTTTGAAGAACTTGGTCATTTTTTGTTGGTGAGCATTTAAACAGTTTAACAACTTTCCTAATTTTAGCAATCAATTGAGGCAATTCGTGCTGATTAATAAGTTCACATGAAGCTTCTTTGGAACTTGGTTGGTCACTGTGTATTATTTTTATGCTATCATCTTCTAGAACGCCTTCTTCCCCAGTTTCACTCTGTCTCAGATTCAGGCTGTTCAGGTGGTAAAACGTCTTCATCAACTTAATTTCTTTTGTACAGGACATCAATCACAGCCACCTGGATGCCAAACAAAACTGTTGCTCTGCATTCAAATAGTCTATCAATCGTTTTCATGACAGATGCACCATCTGTGGTAATACACACTATCATTATTAATGCATAGGTTATGATCTTTAAGTTTGCTTTTAAGAAGTTGAACAAATCTTTCCGCCGGCATAGCTCCATGTATTCAAAACAATCCAAGGTACCAAATTTTATTGCTTGAGTGAACGTTAATATTTAAGTATCGCCTGTTTCTTACATATGTCCGCTCATCTAAAGGTAAACTAAACTTCTTTCCTTCGAGTTTTTTAGCTGAAAAATTGTTTATCATTGAAGCAGGTACTTTTTTGCTATAGTCCAAAACAATATTTTGAATTGTATGTGCTGATTATCACGAAAACCTCGAGCCATTAATGCTTTTCTCAGATCTATGTAGATACAGAAAACCATAATGGGTAACCCGTCGCTAGCTGTCATTCAAGCCAAAGCTGCAGGTAATGATTCATCATTGTCACTACTAAAATAATAAATAATAAAATAATAAAGGTCGGTTCAGATAAAAACCCCCGATATTCTCCCTCGGTCCGCCCCTGTACAAACGGAACTTATGATGCCTTCTTTCCAAATAATTATTTTAAATTAACTGAATGCTGATTAGTACAGAATTGATTAGTGTCTGTATTACAAGTCTTTTACTCGTTAGCTGTCAACATTATGAAAACTTTCAATGTCAAATCGGTTGGTGAGGTCAAGAGGGTCGCGACAAGGTCGGCTGTCTAATAAGGAAGTTGCAAATGCATGAAGTTTGGGAACCGCTGGGCTAGACCCTTTAAAGCAGACATTCCAAGCAATGTTGAGCTAATCCCTAACGGGTTAATGCGATAGACGTTAAATAAGCCGGATTAGTATTATAGCTTTAAGCCAGGGCCGCAATCGGACAAAATTCACTTTATCTTCACGACAAGATGTTAATTTAGTCATTAAAATAAATATTTTTAATTTTAACTCAATAACTTAGACCAGCGGCTCCCAAAGTGTGATCCGCGGATCCCAGGAGATCCGTGAGGGTTTCTCAGAGGATCCGCAAACAAATTTTCTTAATAGCGGATACTAATGTACGGGACCATAAACCAACTGGCGAGAAGTTATTGCCCAAATAATGTTTTATGAATTGGTTTCCTATAGTGCGCAGAAAATAAAAATTTTAGTGTTTTCCACCAAAGAGTAGCAGTTTATATGGACGAAGTTTATGAGCAGTTGTTATTCACCACTTCCTGAAATTTCTCTATTCTAGCTCTTTGTTAAATGCTCACAAAGAATCTTCGCTGCTACCACAGCTATTTCTTTTAGTTTCGAGTATGCCTCGGAATACCGGTTGCGGAGAACTGTTTGTTTTCCTTCCGAAAATCTGTGTCAGAAAGCGGAAACAAACAATATACGACAGTTGAATAATAAGCAGTGCTGGTGTGAGTTTAGTGTGAACACATTTTCATTATTGTGTTCTAGCTTATCACCTGGAAGGGACTTGCTGTGAAATGAATGCCACAATCACTGAAATCTGTTTCGGATGAAGCAGTTAACATTGCGAATTTCATAAAAGCTAACAGCCTAAATTCCAGATAATTTAATATCCTATGTGAGGAAATTGTGACTGTGAACACGACTCTATTACTGTACACAGAAGTGAGATAGCTGTCACGTAAGATTGTTTGAACTTCGTATCGAAATCGCTGTTTTTTTGTTGAACGTCTTTTTCATGTATCCGGTCTTCCAACAAACATTTCATGGCTGCAGAAGCTAGCATACTTGGCAGATATTTTTAGGAAGATCTCAAATTGAACCTCTATGCAAAGCAAAAGTTACAATTTTTACTGCAATTTAAAAAAAAATCGATACTACAAAAACTCGATTTCTGGGCTGCGTGCGTGAAGGAGAAGAACTTCGAGGGGTTTTTCGCTCTCCAGCAGTTTCTAGAGGAGACAAAGTGCAAATTAGATTGCGGTGTCCTGAGTGACTGTCCAGCATCTGCGTGATTTAAGTTGTATTTTTGGGAGTATTTCTCCGCACCTGTCGTGGGTATCAGTTGGGGGCGAATAGCGTTTTTATTGGTAGGTAAACCATAAAGTATCTCTGTGACGGCTTATGAGAGTCTCATTGACATTACAACAGAATTTTGAACTGCAGCAAAGATACAACGATAAACTTTCGGGATAATTTCAACCATGAATATCCAAATTTATCCAAAGCTGCCTTTCTCAAGTACGTAATGAGGCTGGATTTTCTAAATGCACTGCCGCCAAAAATAAGTACCGCGATCGACTGAATACTACCAGATGCGAGTATTCGGCTCTCCCTCAACATTAGACGACTTGAGACGAGAAAAAACAAACACTCGTCGCACTACCCGTAGATATGTAACGATAGTTGTTTTATCTTTGAATCGTGTTTGCTTTTCTGTCCGAGGATCCGTGAAAAGCTTTCGGTGCGAAAAGGGATCCGCGGCAGAAAACGTTTGGGAAACACTGACTTAGACAATTATTTCTTCTTATCGGGATAGCTAGGTATTTTTGAAAATTCTCGGTCGGTTATCTTTATATAAAGTTACAAT
This sequence comes from Tanypteryx hageni, assembly GCA_028673005.1. Taxonomy (NCBI): domain Eukaryota; kingdom Metazoa; phylum Arthropoda; class Insecta; order Odonata; family Petaluridae; genus Tanypteryx; species Tanypteryx hageni. Next base: position 185,361,906 of record CM054113.1, on the reverse strand, counting down.
TCGAGCCGAACAAATGCGTAGAAGGGGCCACATGCCTGCTTTAAATCCTCAATTTCTCCACCGGTCTTCGAAACGATTAATTTTATTCGCCAAAGCTTGAAAAGACCCGAAAAGGATAGAAGTGCACTAATCCAATCGAAGCCTCGGATTTTCTCCCCTCATCTTTCCCCTCCCACCGCCGAAGGACTAGAGCGGTAAGCCAACTAATGAAAAATTTAATCCCGCCATCCAAGATGTCTTTAAGAAAAAAAAGAACGCTCCCCGTAATATATTAGTCGCCCTCCACTTTTTAAGAACTTCTGCCTGACCTTCCGCCAACTTCCCGGCTTTCGCTTTTTTTATATTCGCCCGTTAAAATCTCCGAATATTTCTTCCCGATGCCGTTCTGCTGTCTCTTTTAAACTTAAGGCAGTCTTTTAACGCTCATCTCCGTCCTTCCCAATATCGTTCCCCTCCGCCACTTCTTTACCTCTCTTCCTCCCTCCCACTCCCTCTTCCTCCCTCCCTCTCCCTTCGCCCTCGTTTCTATCTCTCCCTAATCCCTCTACTACCCCATCCGGCCGCCTTTCATCCATCCTTGGAACTTTTATTAATTTTCCTCTCGGTCCGAGCTTCTTTTCTTTCGCCTGTCCTGTTTTTTTTACGTTTTTTCTCTTACTTGAGAGGTTTTCCGAGAGAGAGGGCAGAATAAAGAGTGAAACTTTTTTCATCCGAGGTCGGACAGTGGTGGCGTTGAGGGGGAGGAGGAAATTTCTTAATTCAGAGGGAGTATCCGTCCTGCTCGCGTGTCTTGGACGAATTTATCGCTCGAAGATTGTACATTTGAAATTCCAGGCGCGATTCGTCTGGTTTCGTATTATCCGGGAAAATTGAATTAAGGCTGCAACAGCTTTGGTTGTGTGAGTTTTGATTTTATGTTACTTCATAAGATTTTGGTATTGTGATATTTTATATTGTTTTTCTTTCTTTGCTATTCTCTGTCATTCTGAGACACTTTTCGTTTGGTTTGTAATCTAAGCACTTGTCTTAGTGCGAGAAGCAGTTAAATGATAACTGCCATGTTTTGCATAGACATTGTTTGAAAGTGTATATTTGTTTAATTTAATAAACATTCATAGGTAGACAGTCAATATATTATCACCTATTGATTGATTTAGAATGTTCACAACATTACGGGGTAAAAAATCCTCCGCCCTGGCCGGGAGCATTTTAGCCTATAATTTTGATCGAGTGAATCGGTTTTATTTCAGAAACTTGGAATTCCGATATTTCTTTTTGTTATCCCGGCTTTAAATTAATTTTGCTTCTCAGAGTTTTTTCTTCTCAGAGTTTTTTCTTCTCGTTGACGAAACTTTTTTCTCTTGCCATTCCAAAATTCCTAACCTTTCCAAAAATCTTCGTTGTTATAATCGCTCTGCTTTTACCACTTCTCTCCTCTCCTTCCCGTTGCAAATTTTTTTATTAAATCTTCTTGGTTTCCAGTCCGCGACTTCTTTCATTCCATTTTTCCTTAGGAGTGTTTTTCAAATGAAAGTGGCATATATAATTTAAACGCGTATGTCAGAGAGGAAAGTTGATAACAATTATACATTTCCAAGCCATAATATTTGACTTTTTCCAGTACCACTTATATATTACAACATTACTGCTTTTTGCGCTGGTAACTTTTGAATGGAGGTCGGAGATTCAGGCCTTCTTGGGGCTCGTATATAAAAAAATCTTATTGAGAATGGGCCCGGAAGGTCCATGTTGCAGAACAGATTTACTTTGTTTTCATTTCTTTATTATTTAGGTTTGGGACGTATCACAATTTTATTAACAAAGTCTTAGCTTAGCTTTTAATTCACGTATCCTGTTGCTATTAGTGTTTTCATAAATCCTTTATATTAAACATTGATTTTCTGACGTCCATTTCAGGAAAATCTGTCCCAATCACGAAGTAATTCGTACGTTTTTGCTAACCAGGAAGATTCTCCGGTCATCTTTTCGTAATTCTGAATTATTTTTATTCTTATACCCTATCTATGGGTCGAACATTTTATCACATTTCCATTTCCAATGTAGTTTTAGGATATTATTTAAACTGAAACCTGTACATACTTCTATTTTCAAAGTTTTACATTTTCAGATGAGACTGTTATGGACATGTTTCGTTCGTTCTTAATCTTCGAGGGACGAAATTCGTTAATGATCTCTCTATATTCTAAAACTCCTCTTTGAGGAATCTGTAATTGCTCATTGGGGCTACGCCTAGTTATCTTTATGATACAAGTCGTTGTCGTCTCCCAGAAATCATTATGTTAATCTCGTAACCATCGTTAGATTTATACCGAAATTCCCGTATGTTTTATATTGTCATTATATTATGAAAAAATGTACCGCATCTTCAAAAAAGATTATCTGCGAAACTTTTAAAGTATAGTTCTCCTTCATATCGATTCAGGTTTTTTTTGCATCACATTTAAATTCAAATTTCATTCCAACTCCAGAATAATTTCGTTTATGGTCTGGCGAAATGATTATCGAATAATGCTTTTTTATTCATTCTTTTTTAATTTCAGTCTCGGTCCTTAAGGGATTCCATCCGACTAACTGAACTTTTAACGGAGGCATCGACTAATGGCTATTTTTAGCTAAAAGGCCAATCAGGAGGAATTGAAAGCGATTTAGCTGAATTTCTATTTCATGCGGTTAATATCATCTTCTCCATTTAAAGCACTAGACTTTTTCTTTCCGAGCCCTATTCTTTGGATAGTTTCATTCGGGAGATTTCTTTCTCTTCAGCGATCTTTGTAATCCTTATTTGGTGCAGTTCAACGAAGCCATCCTGCATCCGGTGCCGCTTTCTTTTTCGGTAACGTAACCGAATCAGAATCTCGACGAGAATCTGAAATTCCTACTTGGAAAAAATTATTTTACCTTCGCTGAATGGAGCGTAACAGATTTTTTTTAAGTGCTCGAATGACCCGTTTTAATTTTAAAGTTAAATTTTTTTCCGATAGTATAGCGGAGGCGGCGTTATAAATAGGCAATGGGAGATTCTTATTATTCCACAGGTCGTTAAACGGTCTGTCTTGTGAGGATATATTAGCCACTTTTCCGACCTTTGGAGGAAACGACCATGTGGCATGGTATAGAGTGAGGCGTCGAGCAAGGAGTTCCGACCATGTCTCGAGGCCGAAGAGAGCATAGGGAAGAATAGCCCGATGCCATATAAGGGTGGCGATAGGAGTGTTTACGTTTCTAGCGGCGGCTATATTTACCCTCTCCGACGCAATTACCATAACCCATTTGAACTGTGACGGACGGACTAGTTAGGGTGAGTCGCTGTAACCCGATAGGGGAATGTCTGCCTCTGCTTTTTTATGTGGAATTCTTCGATGGCATCCGCTTAACGGTTTTTAAGCGAGAGATATCGCCTTTACATCGGTTCCTTCCGCTGGGTGGTCCGTCTCGGATGGGAATGAAGGTTTGGCGTGTTAATGATTTGGAAGATGCGTTCATGGAAAACCATAAACAAATTGGTAATGCATACCACGAGGTTTATTATTTATTATGGGTTTATTAAATGTCAATCTTCGAATACCGGAAATAAGTCACTACGGGCGAAACTCGAGTTTCTCTGCCCTCGCCATGCAGTTTGCGGTCATGCATGATTTGTCTTGGAAAAGGTTGGAGAAGATCTGCACCAAAATGCCCGTTGTAGTCCTTGGTTTTAATTCGTTATTTATGATATTATCTGTATGAATTGTGAGATTATCCTATTCAAAGATGAGGATACGCTAAGTTAATATAAGGTTTCTGAAGAAATCGTTTAATTATGTAAATCATAATATACGTTAGTAAAAGTTGAGTATCAAGTATTTTCGCTGCTTGGACGTAATTCTCCCACTAAACTCCAATATTCTATGACGATTTTAATACGATGATAGTTTGGCGGACGTACTGCTAACTATTTAGCGAGGCTTGTCGTGGTTTTGATTTTGGATGCTGTTACTTTCGAATTTTGAATTCGACTTGCTCAGCATTACTAATAAACGGCTTGAGAAAACTTTCTGTGCCAGTGTAAGGCCAGTGCCAGTGAAAACAAACAGCGGAATTTCTACATTTTACGCGATATAAATTACTGTAATTAGTGATACGGTTGTCTTACCAAAAATACATTTGATGATATAAAATCAACACAAACTGTAGTAATAGGAGTTAAATATTTTAGGATAAACTAATCTTATTTAAATCATTATATTTCCTAAAATGTAAAATTGCGTGAAAACTATCCCTAATAACTGTGTTTTTCAGGTATTTTTAATAAACATTTATGCACAGTAACTGCAGAATTTCAATCTCTTGTAATTACTTTCAACCATAAAATAACATACTAACTCGATTTTCAAAAGGCATCGAAAATTTATAATTCTCCTTTAGCACCTTTTATTAATTATATTACTTTCTAATATATATTTATCTTTCTTGCAGGTAAGACATTGCGGATATTACAACCTTTCTGTTTTCTCTCCTGATTTGAGAGTTTCTAAAACGTAAGTAATTTGAGTGAATTCTTTAAGTCTTACATTAAAAGCGCGAAGTAGCGGTACCTATATAGAAAATTTATAACGTTTAGCAATAGTTTTAATAGTCGAAATATTAGCAAATCAGCAAATGTTTTCTGATTAGTTTTCGTGATTAGCTTATGCTATTTTTTCAGTGTGTCAAATTTGTTTAAAAAAATATATTCACATTATATTACGTTTCACGCTTACATTCCCCATTGATTGTAACGAAAACATAATTATATCACGCGAAAAGCAGTTGAGAACTTTGTTGATATTTACTCACAAAAGGATAGAAGTGTTATGTTTCTCATTCGATTTTTTGCTGATATATTTATATTAATAGCGGTCGGATTGTCTCTTGTTGGCATTTACTGAAATCAGTAATCAGATCTTTTTTAGGTGACTCACAATCAGTTAAGATTAAATAGTACTTTTTGGTTTTTGGTCTGAGGCATGTGAGAAATCGTTGTCATAGAATTGGTGATAACGATGAGAAAATTGTTTTTATAGATCACTAATACTGAGCATAGAATTCTTTAGTGATTATTTAGCTGTAGTTTTTACTAGAACTGAGAATTCGAGTACTTATTTCAAATATCCTTTACGTAAGCAGTGTTGCCAATCTGGCGTATTTTCCGCTAGATCTAACTTATTTTGTTGGGGTACAAAAATCTTTAAAATCCGCTAAGCGGATTTTTCTGGGTTATTTTATAAATAAATTTGTAGGTTTTTTTCACGTTTATAACATTTAAAAAAGTTCTTCTATAATAATCTCAAACTTCTACAAAAAGTTCATATTTTATGTATTTAAGTAATAGTGTATTGTATTTCCAGAAATTCTGTGATATGATGCGCGCTTAATTTGCAGGGAAGATAGGAAAGTGACGTGGATAAAATCCCAATCCCTAGCTTATTTTCGTCTAAATCTAGGAGATTTTTCACAACCATTTAGCGGATTTATTTTTAAGCAGCTGGCAACACTGTTAACATAAGAGACATTAGACGTAACAAAAGTTCCTTTAACAATTTAAAATGCTGCAGATTTTGTTCAATTCAACTCTGATCGTAATTCTTGAAGGAGTGCTATTTATTTCTCATCAGACTATATTCTTTATAACGATTCATAATTTCCGAATTTCGTCTTTTTCCATCTTTTACTTTTTTCTTACTCGTTATTTCAATGATTGCGCAGAATATCCCACTCGTTCACCTTTCGCAGCTTTAGCGTTCACTTGAATATTATTGGGCAATTATGAGTCGTAATAGACAAATGAAGATTGTTGATTAAATTGCTCTATTAAAACGATTAACAATAATAATTAATCGGTGACCAATCAAATTTCTAATGAAGGGGCTTTCCAAGTTCCCTTAAGTTCAATTAATCTTATGTAAAATCAAAAAATGAAAGATCACTTCGCGATCCTTGGGTTATTAGTTTAGCGGTGAGGGAAAATCCTGGAATATGACGAAGGTCTTAATAACCTCCTTTACTTCATGGGGAAACTTATAAAACCAAATTGAATAATGATAACTAACAACGACTGTTAAGCAGCGCAGGTTTTCCATTCCAATTAAGGGATCTGCAGCAATTAAAACTCGTACGTAGCACAGGGGCTCAGGGACATGAGAGAAAAATTGTCCCCTCCGTGTGCATGTACACTCCAAAAAAAGAAAATGCTCTGCCAAAAGACTCGACCTAAAAATGCCGTGCACCTTTCGCGTCTAATGCATTGCGTAGTTATTAGCCAAAATTTATCAAAAGTAAAAGCTTAGTTTCTTAAAACAATTTCGTTGAATTAATGGAAGTCTCGCGTGGAGAATGTACTCGAAAATAATATTCTCGGCAAAATATCAGAAAATCGTTAGCTCCAATTTTCTTAACGGAGTTTTAAAGAGGAATTCAGTTGCTTCACTTATGCATATCCATTAGTTTTTCTTGGCAAAAATATTTCACCCTTGGAATATTTTTCACCGGAATTTCTGAAAGGAAAATTAGATTTTCTCCTAAAGTAATATTAAATTTATATTTTCGATGGTATTTCGTTTACCATTCTCTCATATGAAGTATATGTTTCCATCCGTAGAAACAGATTATGACATTGTCTACTTTTCTATTGAATTCAAATAATGGCAATGTTCAGGAAACGAATTGTCGAGCTCATATTGTGGCTTGTATCCAATTGATAATCTGGGTGATTTTTGTACAGTTATTAGATAAGATGATCGTTCAATTGCTACCAAGTAATGCCACTTTATTGGCGAATGCACATCCGATTTATAATGACTACAGGAATTATCTGGATCATATTGAGTCTCAATGAAAACTATTACTCGTTGAGACTTTTAGTATCAGTTTTAAAGGTATAATGCGTGGTATTTAATTAATTAGATAAGTAGATACTCTATATTTTAATGCCTGAAATTTTCCTCTAATAATTATTAATACAATTCTCATTTGAAATATACTACCATGCGTTCAGAAATGTGTAGAATAATTTTATAAATTAATTTTTTCGCAGGATGTTTTTTGCGGGAAGCGTTTTAGCAGTTATTTGGAAACGGCGAAATGTAGCTGTTCCATCCGTAGGTCTGAATTGAGTTGTATTCAGGATGAAGTACAACACCCATTATTCCTCCGCGGCGTCCTGTCCGTCTGCTTCAGACTTAGGCCCGTCATTTCCATCCTTCAGTCCTTCCCACAATCCCCTCCGCGTACGTCTTCATCATCCCTCGCTCCGCTCCTCTGCGCCACTCCCCCGCCTATTCATCCCCTTATCCCCTCGGGGACACTTCAGGGACCCCTACTCCCAAACACCTGCTTGACGGAGACACATCTCCTACATCCCGAATTTCGGTATAATCCCTGCCAGCACCTTCTCGTATTCCTTCCCTCTCTTGCACCTCGTCACTCGTCACCTACCTCCATCCACGTGTCCTCTTCCACCTTCTCCTTGTCCTTTTACAACTTTTAAAAAATCGTCCCCTTCGCCACCTTTCTCATTTTTCATCTCGCGCCCTCTCCCTGTCATAATAAACGAATTTCTCGGTCCAACAAAAGTTTGCTGGTCTAGAAACTTCCGACAAGGGATGCACGCGGGTGTCTATGTGATGATTGCATCTACTGTTTATTTCGTACCACATTGTTCGAAGGTAGGAAGAATCTATTACATTTCCCTGGGCGATATTAATATTATTTTCAGGGTAATTTTAGCCATGAATGACCACACGGCTTTTGTTGTGGCATTTCCTTGTTTTGATACCGCTAGTATTTCGCCAAAGTGGAGCCAGGATCCAATATAATGGATAGAGAGCTTCCACTGAGTTACTTCTTTACAAACAAAATGAATAATTTTTTGTCGCATTCAGAAGCGTAGCTTGTTTGTCACCGTTGTAATAGAGAAGCTTTGAAAGCGAATGAATCGATTCTTCCAATCCCCAGAATGTTGTTTGGGAGATTAATGTCTTTCCCCCTTCCAATTCTCCAGTTAACTCGGCGTGCGCGAGTGTCATATCCTCCCACGCGCACGTCCGTTACGAATGCACGTGCCTCGGAAATCCTCATCCCCTCTCCGTGCATTTGTCTCGTCCTATCCTCCCTCTCTCACTCCCTTCCCCCTCTCTCTGCCTCCTCTCTCTTTTGATAACCCGCACTGTTCTTCCGGCGCCATCAGATGCACCCTTTTCTCCCTACGACGCTTCCCCTCCTTCCTCCCTCCCCCTCTCGCAGCATCCAATTCATCTCCTCAAATTCCTCTGTATTCAACGTCAACCTTTAAAGCCCCTCCCTCTCTCTCTTCCCTACATCCATCCCCGTCCCCACGTGGGCCACTCCTTGTACGATCCATTCTTCTTCCCTATACTCCCTATGCCTGTCTCCTTCGCTTCCCCTGACTGTATCCTTTGTTTTCATTTATTTTTTTCTTCTTTGAAAACCCGTCCTATATAACGATCTGGTGATGTCCCTAATGCCCCATCTAGTAACTCTTACTCCTTTTCCTCCCGTTAGTTTCACTCTCCATTTCTGTTATCTTCTTTCTTCACCTTCCATTTTCTCTTTCCGTATTCTCTCCCTCTTTTTTATGCCTCTTTCCCTTTCTATCTTTTTCGTCATTCTCCCTTCCATTATTTCTGCCTCTCATTTTACTTCCCCGTCTATTTCTCTCTCTCTCTCTGCATGTCACAATCTGTAACATATCTTCTAAGACTGTCATTACCTACGTTTTTCCTTATTTCTCTCTCTCCCTCTCTCTCTCTCTCTCTCTCTCTCTCTCTCCCTCTCTCTCCCTCTCTTCCATCCTCATTGCCTATTCCGAGCATAGGACTAAGAAGAGGGTGCGTCGGAAGGCAGAAAAGAGGCATAGGCGTGGTTTATGCTCGCCTAAAGGTGGTTTCCTTTTGGAGTCGTTTGGAAGAAGAAAAACAGCCGTTATCTCTTTTCCTTGTTGTGTCGAGATTTATGAGTTTATGTATTGTTATGGCGCCTCTTATGGTTTTGATAGTGTGCTTTCTATGTAAATCTTATGTTACGTAACTGGCTCGATGTGGGGTATCCTGGTTCGAACCCCGTCCAAGTTAGAGTATTCTTAGGCTGTCAATAATTTGCTACGTTTTCGTGCTTTCCTTCATTTCTTAATCTCAAGCTATATTGCAATATCTTACGGCAGCGGTTTCCAAACATTACAAAGCTGCGCCCCCTTCACTTAAGAAAAATGTCTTTTCGCCCCCTTCTACGTCATGTTCAGTCAAAAATCATAAACAGTACCCACTGGACCTACAGTTGCAATTAATATAACCACCTTAAGAAAAACATGGAGGCAAATGATACGTCCTAGCCAATTGAGGGCTAGATTTTGACGGCTGCATATTGTAAGCTTTTATATTGATTTTTGAATCGGGAAGTTGTGGTTGGTTTTTATGTGGGATATGAAATGAATCAACTCTATAACAATATTTAGATTGTCTGATCAGGGCCTGCCCGACAGTATTCTCGAGTGTGTGCAGGAATGATTTTGGCCGCCCCTAATACAAGTCACTTGCGAATAGCCAGAATCGCGAACAAGTTTTCGGACTCTAATATATTTTATTGAGTCACACAGTACCTTGAATGAATACTTAATTAAGCTATGGAACACACTGCGTGACAATAATCAGAATAATACAAAAAGAAAAAATAGCGAGGAGCGGACTGACGTGACGTTAGATACCTGCAGGAACATGCGCGAAGATGCTCGATCGCGAATTAACGAAACCGAGAATAGCTGTTGCGCGAATACGGAGGAATGACTGTATACGTGCATCCGTGAAAACCTCTCGTAACTTAGCACACCTAGACCAGCAGAAGAAAATCATAAGCACGCTCCCGGAATTCGCCGAAGAAATGTCACATTTCGTTTTCAGACTGAAGAACGAGATAGTCACTTTCCTCATAATGATCTAGGTTTGGCTCCAGGAACAATTTTCTTCGCTTATGGATGTAAATAATTTGTAAATTTTTATATCAAATCTCTCATGCTATAATAATAAATACTAATAATAATTTGTTTGAAAAAAGATACACGAGCTTAACACAATTGTAACACCGGTTTAAATATTGAACGGACTCGTTAAAAATACTTGCATCTCTTATGCTAAATATCTAGAGGATTTGAATGCGTGAGAAGACCAATGAGATTCACACACGCATTTGCTTTTTCTTTCAATATGGTTATGCCCTGTGCATAGGTACTCAAAGAACCCCTGACTCAGTGTAGAAGTGGCGAGACACTTGGAACCATAGCGAGACTACGTTTATATACAAATATGCGAGAGTCCGAAACTCATGGGAACTTAAGTTCCCTTTCGACCCTTACAATCTACATTTTAATAGAAACTTTAATTCCCATTTGTTCGCAGCAAGGTGGCCGCCCCTGTCTTTTGCCCACGTTGCCCACGGTTAGGGCCGGTGATAATATTAGAAAAAATGTGCGTTTGAGGTCGTTTTCATCGGTTATGTGATATGAGACTGTAAGCGGTATCAGTTCTCGGAAAACGTTAAATAATTTAGTGTTTCAAATTTGTTTATATGTAAACTCCACTTGGGAAGGCTCGACTTCGTGGAAAGATTCCATAATAGAAATAAAACAGTTACTGTAATTTTCAATGGAAATTATAATAATTGTTTAATTTCTATTGTGTTTACATGCTTCTGTGTGTAAGACGCAGTTATACTTGCTTTTTATTATTACAAGGAGGTTCCTTTTTAGCGTGATTTCAGAAAATGTACGCGAGTATAATTTAGCTTCTGAAAGTTACTGATAATAAATCTTGAGGGATGACGTCGTAGATTGGGTATTACTTTTTATAGGTATTTGCTTTATCGACACATTTTTCTTTATCGGGATCGTATCAAATTGCTGTTGGAGTGTTCCGGAGGATTATTATTTGCTGGTTTATACATTTAGAATCGGAGTAATTTTCTTGGGATGGAAATGTTTTGCGAGAAAGGGCATTTCATCTGTTTACTGAATAATCCCAGGCGTCCAATTTCTTTCCGACCCGAGAGCCTCGAAGTACTTAATCCTTCATTTCCTCTCCAACACAAGTACCCCACTTTGCTCGCTTTAACATAATGGGAAAATAACTTTAAAAGCCCTTCCGCGTTCATTTATGACGCAACACGTGTCTTAGTCTCTTCATTGCCGCCTTCTGCGTTTCCGTATCTTTCGTCGGGTTCAGAAAACCATTTGTTCCGCGTACTTGACCTCCCCTCGCCCTATCACCCACCCTCCTCAATTCCCATGCTTAAAAAACTGCCTCTAAACCTCCCATTCGCCGCTCCTGTGACCTCCCGGAGGCGTTGAGGCAATTACTGTAGAGTTCAAAACACCGGCAACATCTGTTCTCGTAGATGGGGTTGAGGGTTTAGAGTGGGACAGTTATGGATCGTGATGGTAATGCGGGAAGAATGAGATATACGACGAAACTCTCGCATGCTCGGAAAACCAGTATGGTAAACATTTGGGCAAGAGAGGCATTCTTCTCGGATGCATTCTGGTCTCGTTTTTAGGGAACTTGCGGATGATTTTTATTAGGTATTTGATGATACTTAACTATTATGCCCACATTGTCTGTGTCAACTGATGAAATTCTCGCTTACTGCGTCAAATTGTTTAGTTCCAAAATTTCATATTTTACCTTTGCATCTTTGCATTCGTTTTTCTTCCAGCCTTCAATTAAACCTTCCTATACATTTCCTACGAATATTTTCAACCAATTATAATTAAAATGTACAATTTTTTGAGAAAAAATTAATAAGAAGAGAGGTTGGCAGGGGTGGATTTCTTCGAGGAGGAGACGAAGCAAACGACTTACGTTAGAGCCACGCTCTGTATCACATGGAGATGACTCATTGGGGCGGAATCTTTTTTGTGGTGTGCGCGTGCTTGTGTTACATTGTACGAAGTTTCAACTCAAGGCATTCTCATGAATGTTTGCTCTGTGTATCTATAAAATCACCTTAATATGCTGAAATAAATGCGACAAAAGATAGGCAACCTTTGAGCGAAGCTTATAATAATAGCTCTTTTCTTTGCGCTTTCTTGCGCTTGCTGTTATTGTTCGCTCCTCGATAAGGACGCGGCGACGGCGTATTTCATATCCCCTCTTTGCGTTTCCTTCTCTATCGCGCGCTCATCGAACGCTCTTAAGCGGAAAAACAATCATCCTCATTAAGATTTATGGCCCTAGCCTTTACCCCATTTGCGACAGTAGCATCTCGGCTCTCGGACACCGCGTCGAATGGCGAAGATGCGAAACACGCCCTCAGGTTTGACGTCAGCTCCCGGTATTAGAGGCATCCACCGCGGTTATTTGCTTTTTTTCCTTCCCCCCGTCGTATTTTCTTTTTATCATCTTCGGAGGGTGTGTCGTTTTATTTTCTTCGGAGGAATGGAGGTAATTGATTGAGCGTATATACGAGGTTGAGGCCAATGCCCTCACGAGAAAAAGAATGAAGTGGCTTTTGATAGACTCATACCCTCGCCACTATTTTGCCACTATTACGATCCAGCTCCACAGGTTACATACCATTTTGAACGATACCATCGCAAAATGTTGTACCAGTTATGGCGTTTTGTTTGACTTATAGATTTGTGGAGAATCGAGATTGTCGGCGATATTTGATCGTTGTGTGGAGCTGGAACAATTACGTGTTATGTCTCCATGAAGTCAATGTAGGAAAGATTTATTTTCTCAGTTTCCAGGCAAATCATTAACATTTTGTCGTTTCCAACGGCATGTACGAATTACGCCAATTTTGATGAAGTAGATCAGTGCTAAGCAACTACTGCCCTCGGGTCGCATGCGGTCCGCGAAGCTACGATTATAAATAGACCCGTAAAATTCAGCACATAACTTCATATGATATGCATTCAAATTACGACAATAAAACACTTGAGATTTATATGTTGACCCTAAAAATCTAACTAAGACTTGATTTTCACTGATATGATACCTCAGAATCTTTAGTTAACGTCTGATTTTAAGTCTAATCCGGCACGCCGAAAATTCGCAATTGCCAATGGACTGGGTAGAAAAGATTGCCTACCACTAGTGTAGATTTTAAGCCAGAAGATTAATATCATTACATTTTTGAGCACTGGATTTACCTGCTAAGATGCGGTGGAAGCATTTGATAAACTATGTTGCTCCACAAATCATCTTAATTTAATAAGGGCGTTTCCGTTACAAAGCTGTCGTCATCCATAGTTATTCAGCAATAATAGATTGTAAAATTCTTATCTACTCTCAGCGAATCACCACCGATGATGGCGCCTTCGATTCCCAAAATACGCGTCTAGTTTTCTTAACCTTTTATGGCCATTTGGACTAGAGTGGGAAGTTTATCAACTGGAATCTGGCATTGATATGCGCTTGATAATTCACTTTAGAACGATAATTATAAAATCTACTCTTAAATTATTTCAGACTCGAAAAATATACCTATGTAGGCATTCATATTCGTTAAAGAGAAGTTTCGACATTTCTCTTCCCATGAGATCCCAGTCGATTGCGTGTGTTCATCTAATTAAGTTTTAATTAGTAAAAGGGAAATAACGCATTAAATTTTTATAAAATGCAGAAAAGGGTAATCATGTTGCTTATTGTAGGTTGACAAAATCATGACAATTAATCCATTTGACTTATAATTAAATGGTGACGTTTCATTTAGCGTGGTAATTGCGTATACCTCCTCATTGAGATTACTTCCATTTTATTTAGAATTACCGTAAAAAATTTTAACAGAGCAGGTTAATAATCTTTTATAAAGATTTTATATTACCAAATACGGCTCTAGTCGAGAAATTCTAATCAGTTGGAAAGTATCATAATTGTTCTTTACGGAACAACAAAGAAGCGAGTCAGTAGGATTGAATATTTCAAGTCGAATTCAGAGAACTTTGGCTGAGAAAAATAGAAATTGTCACATCAAACTATACTGTACTATTAACGATCATTAATACAATAGGATGTCCGAGATTGCATATTTATGTGTATAAATTCAAGTGAAAAAGGCCATTTTTAATTACTCTTATTTCACTCTTCATTCTTTTTGAACGAATTTTTAATTCAATTATATCAATGATAGACGTAAGATTCAATAAAAAACATTTTAATGCTTAGTGAGTAGTTAATGATGGTAATAATAGTGGTATCAGGTTTTCTCATGAATACGCGCAGTCATCTGCAATATCGGTACAAGATTTTCGTTATCCTTTTATTTATTGTTTTTTATAATTTTTTTTTAATGCCTAAAGATTCAAGATGGCAGAATGACTTATGATATTAGATATTTTATTCCGCTTTTTTATATTATTGATAATATAATAAAATATTATAATATTAATCAATTAATTTAATTATATCAACTTTTCGTTGTCCTTAAGATTTTTACAACTCTCAAAAGATGATAATAGCATAATACGGCTTTTGTATTTTTTTGTGTTGTTATAATGAGTTCTATGCAATGCGGTTATAGTTTTGCCAGTTTAAAGTACTTCATTTGAATTTACGTAGCCATGTGGAAAGTGCCTTAAAATTCAATTAAGAAATTGCTTCTACTTCGCGGAGTCTCACATCAAAGGCCCACCTTAAAAATAGTACTTTCTAAAATTTCCTGTACTGGTTGTTCTGTCTATAAAATGTCTTGTTTATTTTATTCTCCGTTCTCGAAATATTAAGTTTTTTTATGGCGGCCCAATGTGGAATTTGGGACCTGTTTCATAGTCTTCCGACCGTCGAACGTGCATTTTTTCATCTTTATCGCGCTTTTGAATTTCTGAGAGGAATAAATGCTGGAAGTACATTTACTTTTTCTTTACAATTTTCGGCTTTTATGACGTCGTTGAAAAAATGAGATTAAAGTGCATAGAGTTATGAAAAAAGTTAACTGACTAAAGCGATTAAATTGTTCCTTTTACATTTATTTTCAAATCGTTATCTAGTATTAGCGCTAGGTAAGGTATATTTTGATAAGAATGTCGCGATTACTCCTTTAAAAAATCAGCCAAGGGTATTACTTTGAGGATAAATACGCTACCTGTTGAAGTTGACTGAACTAACTAGAGGAGATCATACCGTCGTATTTTTCTTTTCTCATTCTTTGTCCACGATAATGTTTTACGGCAGAACTGTCATAAGGGAAGCAACTGTTGGATTTTATAGTTGACGTCTGACGTGTTGAACAGAGCTCAACACGGAATGCAGCGGAACTTCACTTGTTTCTAAAATTCGCCATTTCGTTGCATATCGTAACGTAGAAAAATTGGATATGAAAAAGGAACAAAACTGTATATGAGTGACTATTTTTTGAAAGTTTTCGCGGGAGATTATGCTTTTTCCCATAGCTAAAAACGACATGGTGACCAAGAGGTATTTTTTTAGAGATAGGTATTCCAAAAGTGCGTTGATAATTATCACACAGGTTAGCACTGAACTATAAGGCCACCTCGATACCCGCCGCAATATTTACCTATGTTATCGTCGCAAGCATTTTATTTATCGGACGAAAGTTATTCAATTTTGAATCAATCTAAAAATGACATATTGCTATTATCTGGGAAATATTCATCGAAATTCGTTTTCTCGATTTCTGCACGCAATTTTGTTTTTGTTTTGTTTGCTTAGCCTAGGGTGACCAGATTCTTAGGAAGATATACCGGGACATAACACGATCTGAACAGGAAAATCCGGAGCATAATCGGGAAAAATCCGGGAAAACCTGCATTTTCATATATTTTTAATTATATGTACTTAAATTAAAAGTAAATAAGCTTCGCAAATACAAAGCACAATTTTGTTCAATGTATTTACAAATAATTTCAATTAAATGAAAATGTAAAAAATCTTACCACAATATATCACGATTTAAAGGTAACAATTACTTTAAGGACAAATAATAAAGAAGATAAAATAGCTTTATATGGCTTCTATTTCATTTTATATAAATTTATATAATTTATCGTTAATTTTTTAGACTACGCCTGCCTGTCTCATTCAAAATTTTATTATTTTTAATCATTGGAAAAAAACTTGAAATTTTATATTTAATTTAAACACATAATATAATGGTATTGAATGTTTTAACGTCAAGGCTGTTTTGTTTGTCAGATCATCATCATCATAGGTAGTCTGTCCGTAGACAGGTCCGTGATTATTCTTGGTTAAACCTGGTTCTCCATATACTCCTATTTTCCGCTGTCCTCTTCATATCTTGATAACTCTCTTTCCCTTTCAAATCGTCTATCAGCTGAAACCTTTTCCTACCTCTTTCCCTTTTCCCATCTAGTTTTCCTTCTAACACGTCTTTAATCATACTCTCTCTCCTCAGGTAATGTCCAACCCAGTTAGCCTTCCTCTTTCTGGTAGTCTGTATAATCATTCGCTTCTCTCCTACTCTTCGTAGCACTTCATCGTTTTTCTTCCAATCTGTCCATTTTATCTTCAACATTATCCTCCAAGTCCACATTTCAAAGCTTTCCAAATATTTGATGACATTTCTCCTTAGCGTCCATGTTTCTGCCCCGTACAAAGCTATACTCCATACGTAGCAGTTTATGAACTTCTTGCGGATATCTTCCCTTATATTTCCCGTAAATAGGTGTTTCTTTCTTCTGAAAGTCGCTTTTGCTTTTCCTGTTCTAGTCCTGATCTCATCCGTACATTTTGCTTCTCGTGTTATGATGCTTCCAAGGTATTTATATTCTGAAACTTGTTCTAAAGGCTTTTCCCCAATACTTATGTTCAGATTCTCTTCTTTACCCGATATTCGAATGACTTTGGATTTTTCTGTATTTATTTCCATACCGTATTTTCTACCTGTTATCACTAGTCTATTTATATTTTTTTGTAGCTCCCTGTTCCTATTTTCGAAACATTCTTTCTACATGTGCATTATGTGCCCGAAACACAAACCAAAAGCCACATAATTTCTTCATCTCTGTGGTCTGCTCTTGAATTTCAATGCCGAAAAATAGGAACACCACCGATCGTAACAAGATTTAATAAACAATTTTTGTATTTTCCAATATAATGTGATTCTAATTAAACACATTTATGAAATTTTTGTGGCGAGGAGATTTTGTAAGGCAGAAACAAAAAATCCGGGACAGTCCTGGAATTTTCGGGATGTCTGTTCACCGTAGCTTAGCCACTAATACGATGTTGGTTTTCTTTTGAACCATCATTTTTGTGTAACGTTACGTTGTCGAAAGCAAACGGTCTGGAAAATCATGTAATTAACTTAAATCTACGTTTAAATCATCATAATATATTAATAATATTATATTTAGTATTTTAATAATAAAAGCCTAGATGTTTGTGTATAATGCTGACGTCATCAATTACACTTTTTACCGCGTTTTTAACACACTTCCCGATTAGGTGGAAGGTTGAAATTTCGCAGGAATGTTTGATTCAGATATAAAAATTAAATGACAAAAAAATACGAAAAAAGACCTGGGTTCGACTCCATGTGGGCGATTTCCGTTTCCCGTAAGATAACACGTAAAAATCGACTTTTTAAAGCGCAGGCTTTTATTATTTTAGAAATTAAATTTAGAAAAAATTGTCGTTCGGTCTTCTAATTTAAACTATGTTTTAGGAAAATTAATGAAGTTTCTTATTCTATTCACATTTTTCCGCCTACCGTTTGAAATCTCTCATATTAAAAACATTTAAATCACATATTTTGGGAAAATGTGGGCTTTTAAACGGGATGTTGGCTTGCCGAACACGTCAAACTTCGAAAATCAATTGCTGTTTCAACCCGCATACATGTAATATATACGAATGCATAGATTGCCTTAAATTATCGTAGGATTTTTTGCGAAATTACGTAATCCTAATGTGACTTGGATTTAGTTTGGATTCTTTTTCTTATCTAAACGACTATATTGATGTAAAGTAAGAGAAAGGTGGATGTGGGAGGGAGATAGGAAGGAAGTATATAGATATAGATAGTAAGGGAGATATTGAATTAGAAAAGGACGGGAGGAAAGAGATAAAGAGAAAGAGGAAGGGAGGGAGGGAGGGCGTATTATTATTTATTTATTATTATTACTTCATTTTTGACAAGGGGCTCATCATTGGAGAAAACAAGAATGAGAAAGAAATTCTCCCGAATCTATATTTTGGCAAATTTTAAACCGGCTCTTACTCAGTAATTACAGCAGTTATTATTCATTTCTAAGTTCCCCGTTGAATTTCAACTGGCAATTACACTAGAAAAATAAGCTAATTTGTGATTATCCATAAGAATAAGTTACGATTACTTAAGATGTATGGTTTCAGTAGAATTACCAGTCTTACGACAGGTTTGTCAACCATATAGTAACTGACACCCGTCATATGACAGGCAATACACTAGTATAATATAATAGTTAACGTTTATTTTGTGACTCGTTAAATGTTTACAGTGGCGGCTCGTAGCTAAAATTAGTGGGGGTGCTGCTCCAGAAAATTTTTAGCCTTTGTTTTAAAATTGTGTAAAAGGAAAAAAACATGTATAAAAAGAAAATTTATTCAGGAACTTGATAAAATCTTAACAAAAAAACCAAACATTTTTTACTTACTTTAACTTAAATTGTTACAGTTCAAGCTTCATCTATTCATTTAAAAATGAAATCCATTCTTCTTGTTTTAATTTGCGCAAAAAGTTCAATAATTTTCTCTTTGATCTCTGGATGACAATTGAGGAAATTTTTCTCCATTGAAAGTACTGCAAGCGCATTTAGTCTTTCCGAATTCATAGTGCTTCTTAAAAAAGTTTTTATGGGAATTGTCAAGAGGATTTTTATCAGTTTCGTAATTTCACTAAAAACATCATCTAGATTATTTTCCAAGATAAATTTCAGCAGCTCAATTAATTTGCAATATTCATGAATATCAGTCCTACAATAGAATACTTTTAGTTCAGTTTCAAGCTTTTCTTTGTCAATCATGGGATAAGCTTCAGTGGTCAGCACTATCTCTTTTGTGGGATGTTCATTCTTAAATCTAGTGAAGCATTTCTTGTTGAACAATTTAGCAGCTACTAAGTGTTTAGTGGAAGAATATCTGTCCATTATATCAACACATATATAAGCTATAAAGCTACGAATATATTTCTTGTTGTTGCTTTTGCCTGGCTGAGATATTAGAATATCAGGTGTTGAACGACCTCTTTTCTTAACTGTAACTTTCTCATGGAGAGATAGCTGTGAAAACTTAAGCTGTTGAAGTTCACTTACAGTCACAGAACTTATTTCTTGGGGATGCAAGGCCATGGTTAAAGTTTTCTGTTAAATAAAAGAACCGAAAAAAATGAATCAAATAGAATAGCTGGAAGCAGAATAATAATCTAATTCTACACTCTTCTACACGTTATCACATTCAAGAATATGGTACACGGTTTTTAAGCACAACACACGCTGAGTAAAAAAAACCTTCCTTCCACCATCACGCCAGAGCCGGCACTGCGAGAGCAACAGTGCTCTCTCTACCTGGCAGTCCCGCCTTCCTCCCCACCCCCCTCCTATGTGCGCATGCGCACAACAGTCAAACACCACGTCGCTGGCACTGTGAAGCGCACAGTTCCATACAAAGATTTTTGTATCTTTTTCATAAACTGGGGGATGGCTACTGAAGTACTGACATTAAGCTTAAGGGATATATATTGTACTACAAAAATAAAGAAAGAATTAAAGAAAAAAGGACTATTTATATTAAATGTTATCGATAATATCAAGTGGAAATAGGGGGTGCTGCAGTTCCGCAGTGCCTATACACGAGCTGCCACTGAGTGGGCCATGAATGTTTATTTACGTTTCTGTTCAGTATTAAGGCTTAGCTAAAGTCTCATTGAACTACTTTAACTTAATTCTTCACATATGACCATCCGTAAAATTTGTCTAATAATTTCACTATAAATGTATGTGTAGGTATCGACATTGAATTTTGATTTATGCTTATCAAAAAAAGATTATGAATGTAGTTTAACGCTCATCTTCTTTTAAAATTTTCTTAAATTGTGCTAACTAGGTTATCCGTGAGATTTTGTATCAAATACTTGGAGCTATTTCCAAGTTTTAGGGACGTTTTTCATGTCGAAAGTTCTATAAGACGCGAAAACGGATTATGTCTTTAAGCGAGTCCTTCTCGCAAAGTAAATGGGTGAAAACGACATTTTGGTGCATTTTTATCACATTTCACTGAGAATAAGTTCTCTAGAAGAACAATTGCTTGCAATTTTCCGCTTCGGCTACAGCCTTGTGGGTTTCTAGCAACTCTTTTATAAACTTCACGAATTAATCTCATGGTATCTCACTGATGTGAAAAATGTAAGAGAATTCGTGGAAATAGGAAACATCTCAGCGTGTTAAGTAAGTGAATGCATTTTTAAATTATACTTAGATGCTCCTCAGAACACGTAAGTGGAAACGAGTTTCTAAAGGATGTGTCATGGTATGTATGCTAAAAAATTCTTTTCAGGAATTCATTTATATCAGAACTATATCAAGCAATACATAAATCGGTTCCTCGTTTTTAAGTGATGTATTGTATATGCGAATAATCCAAAATGAAATGTCGGAAAATTTAGTCATTTAGTATTCACAATTTCTTTTTTAATGTCTCTTATGTATCTTTCTCTAGCCTTTAAAATTAATGTATGTCATCCTTCGACGTGATTTAATTATCAGATTTGCTATTCGTAAATGCCATATTGCGAATATCGTACTCTATTCAGCATTTGAATCATGATAGGCGAAATATTTATATACGTGATATCGGCTTAGTAATTAAAAATTCTTTTATCCGCTTGTGTATGTAACCATAATAATATAGCGATTGAGGCACAATTTTTGTATAGTGATAAAAATTTTTAAACAATTTTCGTTAAAAGTTTATTTCGGCCATTTGTGTAACGGCTTTTTAGACTCCTCTTCCCCGAATAATTGATCCCATTAAACGCTCTACTGGTGGCACTATTAGATATATGTAATATGAGGTTTAGGTTCTCTCTCCAAACTTGTAGTTCTACGAACCGCTCTTTCCTTTTAATTTGTGCGTGACACGCTTCTTGCACCTCTAAAAATTACGCAACGACATAAATATCACGGTCGTTAAGAAATGTCGCGCGGGATAAAAAAATCGAAGAGGCACAAACACAAAAAACATCTCGTAGTACCATATATCTCGCCAAGGAGGGGAAGAAAGGAGGAGAGAGAAGGGATATAAATGAATAAATAAAGTATGAGGCGATGCGTCCCTCGAGACCGCGCGCTTACAATGGCGCGAGCCAAAGGGAATAGGGTGGGTTAAGGGGAAGATGGGTGCGGTGAAGCGCTTCGTAATAATGGTTTTTAAAGCGTGGATGATTCCGGAGGATGTGATTTCACGAGTGCAGCGATGGGGTTGTGGGAGACTAGGGCGGTGAGAGAGATAAATAAGTGGAGGTGGGTGAAGCATAGGGGTAAAGGAATGAGGGAAGGGGAAAATCTTTCCGTAGAAGAGAAGTGCGAAGGAAACTTGAATAATGCATTTCGTCAAGGAAGATCGAAATGTTTTATTTTTCCTCCTTTTGTCGAGAGCGATTTCAAAACGTCCTTTCCCTCGCGACACCTTCGCTTCTCTCTCTCGCTTCCTTTCTCCCCTTTCTATCTCTCTCTATATCCTTCTCATCGGCCCTCTCTCCCTCTTTCGCACTATGTATATATCTCTGGAGCTCGTGTTATTTTTTTATCTCAGCTCCGTGGGCGTGAAATGAAAAAAGAAGATAAGGACGTAAGAAAACGGGAACAACGAAGCGAATCCTTTTGTCAGGAATTTAATATTCTGGGTCAAAGGAGGGAGGTAGAGAGATAGGGAGAGAGGGAAAGAGAGTGAGAGGGTGGGTGGTAGCGTAAGAGAGGTGTCGCCGATGGAAGGAAGACTATAAGTGAATCTTGGACGTCAAATCTCATCCTTCCCCCTTTATTTCCATCCCTTCACTTCCTTTGTAACAACCTCTTTCCTCCTCCGACTCCTTCAATGGCGTTATCTGTTTTTCATTCCTCTCGTATGCGTCCCATTCGCTCTCTCCGTCCTATCTCTCTCCTCGCAATCTCTATTACTTCTTCCCGATTATGCTCTCTCTGAACAAGAGGGATAGCTCGGCCATAGACACCCTTGAAGTGTGACTTGTTGCGCCATGTTGCTGAAACTATGTTTTAACAATCTCCTCTTCAGTGAGGTGTCCCATAAATTCATAAACTATGTCAATGTACCGCTCAGAGTTTATGGTGTCTGTGAAAAAGATGGGCCCAACAATCCTGCGGCGGGTCATTGCACACCACACTTCAATCTACACAGGGTGTAGGGGAGTTTCATGCGCTGCATGGGGATTTTCCGTACACCATAGACGTGTATTCTGAGAGTTTACATACCCTGTAAAATGAAATCAAGCTTCATCTGAGAAGAAAGTCCAGTCTAACATGTGAGGATCTTCATCCACTTTTTCCAGTAACCATTCGCAGTAATGACTTCGTTTTTCACAGTCGGGTGACAACAGATGATGCATGACGTACACTTCGTACGGAAACATTTTTAAATTCTTCACCGCTGTATGACAACTGCCGTAGAACATTCCCGTTTGTTGTGCAAGTTTCCGTAGTGACTGGTGTGGACTTGCTGTCTGGCTCTCACTAACCTGTGCTAAACGATCCTCAGTCAGAACAGTTGACGAGCGAACACGACTCACAACATTCACATTTCCAGTCTCTCTGAACATTTTCACAAGCTTCCATATCGCAGGTTTCGTTGGTCTTACAACATTGAAATTGCCGATAAAAACAACCCTGAGTAGTTTTAAACGACTCTGGTTTGAGGTAACGTTCCACCATGAACAGTCGCTCCTCTACATCGAATGCCGTGTTTGTTTATTGCTTGCTCTGTGCATGCGCATTTGTAGTGGCACAGGCTGATCACAGATGGAGACACCATGCAGACAATAAAGATTGTTACTTCTAAGTTTCATGTCTCTAGCCCACTTTTACTCGAAGTTATTAAATTTTCCATGGGTTCTCATTTAAAATGACCAGAGTCAAATCTAGTTGCGCAATTTATAATCCCCGTTTGTGATATGTATATACAACTTATTAGACAAGTTGGCATTTCTTTTTTTAAGTTTCTCCAGTCGAAAGCGCTTTTACTTTGCTTTTACTTTCCCTGTTATACTGTTCTGTCACTTACCGGACAACCTCCGTGGGCTCCTTCCTTATCGCCCTTGCACTTGGCATGCGTAAGAAAAGAACGTTTACTATGTGTACCATATCATCGTCTTCATATCCGTCGCCGAATCCTATCCACATTTGTTAAACGAATACGAATTTTGATTTCCTAGAATAGCGATGTCGTTGATTGGTGACGCTGACTCTTATTATCTGTCTCACCAAGACAGGCAGGCAGGCAAGGTGGACTATAGACAGAATTGACTCTAGAGTCCATCTCACCTAGGTAGAGTCTATCTCGAGTCTATCCTGCCTGGGGAATCCATCCTGCCTCCTACACCGGCATTAAAGGAACCATTGACGAGGTCAAAAATGTAGTAATGGTCCAAAAACTGCGCTATTTCAGAAGTTTTCATCCGAATTCCTATTTCCTCTTAAATATTGGCGAATAATCTCCGAATTCGCTTGTGGGAAAAGTCAACAGGGTTTATGAATAATGTAGCAAAGAAGAGGGTCGGAATTATGCATATTTTTTTGGATCGATAAACGTTTTCCGAAATTTTGGGCGAGGAAAACATTCGTTTGTGTTTTGTTTTACGGTGGTTGCATTTCGAATTTTTGTATAAAATATCAATTTCGGATACGCGTGTTTTTCGTTTTGTCTCCCCTTGGCTGATGTTTCAGCGCTCACCCTAACTTTATGTTTAAGAAAATTTTGGTATTTTATTTCACCGTAAATTCGGCATAATGTTGAAAAAAACATTTGCTAATTTAGTTTCTCCAGAGATGTTGATTCCCCTCGCAAGCAAATACATGATTATTTCGGAATTGCTGAATGCATATTTTCTCACGCACTCTGCATTAGTGATCGTTTATATTTTATAATCATGATTTTTTAAATTTTCATCGCTATAAATAATGTTTGTGATTTTACTATAATTCTTGGTGGAAAACCTCTCGCTCTGTCGAGACCAAGACAAATTTAAAATCGTATTAGCGAAAATAGACAATCATACTATCAACGTATATCCAATTTTTCTTTCATTTTTCTCTCAAAGTTTATTTTCTATGAAACTATCGATGTGCAGATCAAATTCATTTCAGATAAATTTTAATATTTTAAAGAATTATCATCCCGTATTTCCTTTAGGTAGGCAATTACTACACCAATAAATCAAAATCCTCTCTTCTCTCAGTCTCTCTCTTCCCATCCACTCACAAAGTTTTATCTCAGCCTCCGACGTTTTCCCTTTTACCCTTCTACTGAATCCGTTAATTTTTCCCAAGGTTTCTCAAGCCATTCCGTAATTCATTCTTCCGTTGATAACATTTATCAGAAAACTCATTACTTCACGACTCACGCCTATTCTCTCCTACTCAACTTGCCTATTTTATTGGTCTCATTAACCATTATACCATCACATGCTCAATTATCTCAATGTAAATTGTTTAGGGAATAATTGTCTAGCTCACCGAATGCTTTTAATCAAATCTAACAATTATTTCGCAAATAAAACAGTTGGATAAATCACATTCGCATTTCTGCTAAAAAGCAAGTTCCTTTAGCGCGTTTTCAGCAGCTTTAGGCTAGTTTCCCAAGGAAACATAGCCTTATGAAATGGTCCTGTCAGTGTGTATGTGTGTGTCTCCCCTAATATACTCCATTCCACCTTTAGATGCCTGTTAGAGCCAGCGTTGCCAGACTTGGCGCGCTGCTCCTTTGGAGTTAGATGACCGGAATACACGGATAAAATTAACTCGGGTGAATTACGTCAGTTTCTTAAAATTTTATTTATAAGAAGTGCACAATTTTTAAGCGTTATTCCAACGTTATGTTTTTACTTAAATAAATAAATACATTTCAGAATCAGGCTAATTTAAATCATCGGCAATAATTGACTAATTATTAGCTTAATGGGAATTTTTATTCATATTGATTGTATCGGGAAATTGGAATATCTTAAGAATGCTGTTTGAAGGGTAAAATATTTATAGTTAAAAATTATAAACGAAAGTGAATATTTTTCGTACCTCTTTCATTAAAAATCTGCCAGTCTTTGAACTCCTTCCATGTACCCAGAAGTACTTGGTTGCGCTTCAGATGTATGAAGAGGGGTCGAGAATGGAGAAGGTGATGTCGAGGAAGAAGAGAAAGATGATGATGTCAGCCTAACTAATAGTTCTTCAATATCGTCTTGTAGATTATCAGCCTGCCGCATTTCTTCTTCCACTTTCATGACATGTTGCACGTAATTTTCCCAATTATCTGCTGAAACTCGTTCAAAACTTTTCTCTACGTCTTTTTTCTTGAAAGTTGTGCTTAACCTCCGCCCACACCATTTCAATGGGATTTAGTTCACAGTGGTAGGGCGGGAGTCGGAGAACAACGCAACCGTTTTTTCGCAAGTTCATCGATTCTGCAATTTTCATATTTATCTCGTATTTCACCAACACTATAAAGAAAGTCTCTTTTGGGGCAATCTTCATCGAAGTTTATATTTTTGCTCTTCAATCACTCCTTAATTTTATCCTTTCTCCAGCCAGTCGTGGGGATTGCTTCAATTTTTCTACTGTGATAGGATGCATTATCCATTACAATGACTGAAGCTTCAGGGACGTTCGAGAGAACTTTATTTTTAAACCATTCTTCATAAAATTCCCCTTCAACTTCATCGTGCGCATCTAATGAATTCTTTTTACATAAAATTGGGCTCCATCGATGAAGCCGTTCTCCGTACCTGCATGAAATAATGCAAATCGACCACCACGACCTGTTGGAGGCTTCAATTCCGTACTGAGACCCGCAAGGAAAGCTTGGCGTGGTGTTTTTTATTTCTTTGTTAACAGTTTGGCCGACATTAATCCACGATTCATCGATGTGCTCAACGCATTTATTTTCACTTCTGTATTTCCTCACTTCTCTTAAATACTTATGGCGCCATCGAATGATATCATCTCTCGACGAGAATACTTTTTCCTCCTTTTTCGTATATAAACCCTATATCTATTAATAATCGGTACAAAGTTGTTCTTTTAAAATTCGGCAAATCATCGTCAATGTTAAGAGCAGTAAGGATAGATTTGAGAGTAGGAGGGATGTTTTTGATGATCATTTCATCCACCTTTCTGATCCCCGATCTGATGATCTCGTTAAAAAATATAATTCGAGAATTCCTGTAGGGTTTCTCTAATTTCTTCTTGGCAGGAGTAACTAACGTACCTGGAGTCGCTTCTTTCCACACTCGATAAACGGTTGACTCCGAACATCTTGTAGCTCTGGCGGTTTCCTTGTTCGCTTCTGTTAAAGTGAAATTTTTGCTGAAATGCATGAACACTTTCAACACAATTTGTCTTTTTCGGATTCTTAGCTTCTCACTATGTTTCCTCTTCTTCACTTCAGCCCCTGAAGTGGTTGAACTAATAATCAGTAAATTTCTCTCTTAGTATATTTCAATAAAAGAACGCGCGTTTTCAAGTTGAACACTGCACAGTATTCCACGTCACTATTATAAGAGCTATGGAAAAAGCAGACACTCTTAGACGAAAAACGCATTCAATATCAAAAGACAAACTGAATCTGAAAATTAAGAACAAATACTTCTATCCCGCTTTGAGAACGTTTTTCGAAACTGGCAGGCAATTTTTGCTTATATTTAGAAGAATGCATTGCCTGCGAAAGATTCCGTTTGTGGCCTAAGAGGGTCATATAAGCAACAGGGTCTTACTATGGAATCATAGAAGGGCAATGACCTGGGCGTATTAAATATTTCCGCTATACCCTTCCTTTAAAGATCAGAAAATACTTCTAATACTTTTATATGTTATTTCACTGTCAGAGAGAATTTCTATTCGCAGATATTTAAAAAATATTTCCGGCGACGGAACCTAGCCGTCGAAGTTGGCGGGAGCGAGATTTTCATCGATTTAAAAAAATTCATAACTCTCATATCATTCGAGCTATTCCCATGAAATCTTCACCAAAATGTCTTCATCGTTTTCTCAGTAATTCATACGATGCATATATGGTTCTAACAGTTACAGTACGCGATTTTGTAGGAGACTACTTATTCCTTTGCCAATTTCGAAAAATGCGATACGAAGCTTCATATAAAAATATAACACTCATTAGATCGATCATAAATGTAATAAATATACCTCATTATGAAGAAAAACATGTAATAACTTTTACATAAAATTTCAAGCTGAAAGTGATCTATCAATTCTACAAAATGATGTAATAAATATAACGGCGAAAAATACCTCGTTTTTTGCGACGAAGCGAGTAAATTATTTTTGTAAATTTTATTTGAATTAATTAACAAATACCAATTGCAGCAATGGATTCGGCTTTAAAATTGTCATTAGAAACAATTTTTTATCTTACATAAAAAATATTGAATATGTACTCTAGAAATGAAACATGCGTCAACTGCGCAACAGAAAGAGAGAGAGAGACTTATGCAGAAATACAGGGATTAGAGAGAGATGGAATGTCTCCATATGAACCCTAACAGTCAACTAAATGTGGAATGGAGTATAACAACTTTTGCATCAATGGACCGATTTTCATGAAAGTTGGTATGAGGCTTGTGCTGCCAGGGCCCACCTCCGGGCTACATTTTATTTGGCGAAGATTGAAGTCCTGGGTTCGATTCCAAGATCGGTTTTTCCTATTTGTTTTACATATGAAATATCAAATCCATCGTGCGGAGATGTTTTCTTTAATACTTTATAATATCTTAAAATTGTGATACTGGAACGAGGTTTGTACTATTCTAAGGGGAAAAGAACGTAGATTGTAATTCTTATCGTAGAATTGTGATAATTGATTGTATTTTCTTGAATGTCTACTAAAACATAGCGTTTTGCGTTTTAAATCGCATTTTATCGGATTGTTACCATGGAGACGATTATTACCGAACTCGGCTTGAGCATAGACCAGTGAACAAATGGGTTATTATTTTTTCCGTTCGACTACTCTTCAGCAATGGACAGTTGATCCAGGCATATTAGGGTATAAACAGTAACATTTATTAAATTCGTCTATTTAAAAAAATAAATGCAAAATATAACCTCAGAAAGAGGTTTTGACATGACTTTTAGTATTTTAAACCTGATAATGCTCTCTCTATTAATTTGTTTTCCAATTTTCTCTATCATTAATAAACTATGAACAACAAGTAGTATTTCTGGTATGAGAATTCCTTGGAATGACTTAACACATACTGAAACATTTCCTGTCAATATAAGTAATCAATTCGGAACGTCAACTTTGGGAAACCAGCCTGCATTAATCCTGGTTTGGACTTCTTGTTTTTAAATCCTCTTATACGTTCGGTTTGCCCGTCTGACTGCCTGTCTGTTTTACGCGCTAACCCCTCCTAAATGGAAGCAGCTAGAGACTTCTTTTTTTTTCGCCATTCGATTTACTATTTTTTCTCGTTGTGTACGTTTTCTTGTGGAGGTCTGTCTGTCCGTCACTCCGACGCGTTAACTCGTAAACGAAAGCCCCTAGAGGCTTCGTTTTGTCACCAATCGATTCAGTATTCTGCCTCGTTGTGCACTTCGTCTTGTGAAAGTTCTAGTGGCCAGCAAAATGAAATTAAAATTTCATTTTAAATTCCTTTTTTATGAACGTTTTGTTTTTAAAATTCTTCTTTTTATTTATATTAAATTATTTTTGTAATATTTATTAATACTAATCACACTAGTGTACATAATTTTTAACATTCTGTATTATTTTTATACCACCATTTACGTCTGCTTATTTCTTTTAAATGCGTTTATAGTTTGACGAAACCGTAAATGATAGAAAGCTGAAACTTGTAGAATACATTTCTGTACTTCTGCCATTTGTTTTTCTTTAGAATTGAGTTTTGAAAAATACACATTCGGATTGGGGCCCATTTAATTTTTTTATATTTCCAAAAATGTAAAATATGGAAAACTGAAAATTTTCCAAATTAATGCCACTTATTCTTGAATGGTTTGAGATAAATCCAACAAGAAAGTCGCAATTTATTTTGAACTTAGGAAATTTCTTACTCTGTTTTATTATTTCTTAACGAAAAGTCTTCGTAGTAACTGAAGAAACAATATCTACTACAAATTAGTAAATACGCATAATTTCCATCCGTGTACATACAGAACATAGTAAATGAAAGGATATGGGTTATGTACGATGATGAAATGAACTTTAATTAGTTAATTTTCCTTTCTTGCGGACAAAGCACCTTGTAAGTGAAATAGAATGGATAATTTACGAAGAAGTAATGAAATAGAACGTAAATATTACGTTACAATTACTCAAGTGAGTTGTGTTTCAAATAATTTTAAACCGTTTTACTTATATTTCCGAAGGTGTATAAGAGGAAAAGCTGAAAATTTGTGTGTACATTCCACATTGATGCTACTTATTCTTGAAAAGTTCGAGTTTTGATATCTTTGCAGAGGCTGATGGGGAAACGTTCAAAATTTTAATACGAAATGTATTGCATTCTAAACTTCAATGTCATTTTGTGTCAATTATCCAAAAAAGTATATTTTTATGTAAAATATATGTTTATGTTGGATGATGATGCGCGATACAATGCTAACTTAGCCATTAAGTCTATCTCATTTAAACGCTAACATCACCTTCACTTGGAGCCTCCCTTTAAAAAACAAACGAGGCTATATTAACCGAATATTTGACGTTATAACCACATGAAAAATAAAAATCGCTAATTTCTCCATGTTCATGGATTACACTCTAATTGTTTAGAATCTACTATTGGTGATTTACTATTGATGATGGCTACTTTGTAGCAGACATACGCATTTTGTTATCCCAACCTTTTAATGATAATGGAGAGTTTCTCCATAAAACCTTTGCATTGTAAATAAGTTTCTATATAAGAAAATCTGATGTGGTCACCACATGACTTTCACCATATCTGTAATATTTCTAAAAATTCCAAATAGGTTACATAATAATAAATGTTTTTAGAAGCTGCGACATAATTTTAGACTTTACAAAGAACATAAATTTATTTATTTATTTATTTATTTCCATGCGGCCCCTAAACAGCCGTAATCGGCCTTTTACAAGGGGCTCATTAACATAATAACAAGGACTATCACAAACATCCATGCCCTAGGTGAAGAAAAACCCACCTAGGCGGGATTTGAACCCGCGACCTTCGGATTGGCAGGCGAGGACGTTACCCTGCCACCACCGAACTCAAACCATAGCCTTCTGATATTGGATATAGCCACAAAGCTCCAACAATTGAGAAAAGAAAAAGGAGCGTTACTAAGACGTAACTAAGCGTCAATTGTTAACAATAGTCGTCGGTAGGTGGCGTGGTGGTGGCAGCTCATAATATAAGATATCTCTTAATGCATTATATGGGAAAATGTTTCAAACAAAGATTGTAGAAATTAAATTTCCTACAACTTTTATTCCAATGTTTTTAAGTATTAAATATTAAAGCGAATATTTCAAAATAACGGATAAGTGACAAGAGTAAATCCCCATTTCCGATTGACCGATGTTTACCAAAAACTAATCAGTTCTTTTGACTTTTATAAAAATGTTAAATATAAAATTTCGCGTTGACCTGATTAATAGTTTTTGAGTTAGAGCACCCACAAAAAAGCTATCACATACACAGACATCATCGAGAAAATGGTCAAAACGTGTTCAGAAGACCTCAAAACGTGTATTTACGTTGAAATTTCGAAATCAATTTTTTTTTCATGAAAACAATACTTTCCTCTATATTACGTATGGAGAAAGTAAAAATACTAATTATTTTCTGCGTCATTCTGTCTCCCTTCAACAAAGTCAGGCTTTTAAACTCGGTATTTCCAGTTAGAGAAATGAAATCCGGTTTAGGGTTTAAATACTGTCACATGCGTGGCGAAGTTTTGAAAATAAAATCGCTGGAATATTACGATTTTTCTCGCAAAATCGAAGCGCGCGCCCCACGAGCTCTTTAATATCCCTCAGGGAGCGAAAAAAAACTTAATTCCGTAAAAGTGTGCTTTTTCTATTTGCTCGTGCGATGAATTATCCGCGTGTTATCTTAGCGCGCTTATTTATCTCTCGCCTATCTCATTACTACACTTTATTCCCTCGACGTTCCCATTCTTCATCAACCGATGTAATTTTCCCGCCCCGTTTTTCTCTCTCACTTCTCATCCATGCCTTCTCATGCCCCGTTCCTCTCCCTGTCTCTTACCACTCCTAATTCAGAATTCCCACCTTTTCCTTTCCGCCTCACTCTCATATCTCCTCCCCATATTCCCCGTACTTTCCCGCTCTCTCCCTCTCTTACTCAACCCCTCCATTAAAAGGAAGAGGAGACTGCCTAGTTTTAATCTCGCCCTAATAAAGTCGTTTCGCCATATATCTCTCACCCTATCTTCTCCTCTTCCCTTTCTTTTTTACTCCCTCCCCCCTCTCTCTCTTTCTCTTTACCATCTCTCTGCCCTAACTCCATCTCTTCACTTCTCTACCTTCCTCCATTCTTCCCTTTCGTCTAGACACGTAAACAGAGAGAAAGCCTTCTACCCTTAAAAAATACACTAACCCTTTTCTCTCGTGAATATTTCATTTCTCTCATCTCTCTTTCGCTCTCGACCTCCTATTCTTCTGCCTGGCGAGTGAGAGGCTATTACGACAAAAATTCGCTCGCAGACACTTCTCTCGGAGTAAGATAAGTAATAAGCAGTGGCGGATTCAGAGTGGGGGAGGCGATGGGGACGATTGCCCTCCCCTCGGACGACCCCATTGCCCTCCACTTGATGCATTCTAAAAATCATTCTGCGCAACATTCCTTGTTTCTACACCGAAAATTTAGACTGTATGACGAGGAAAAGATAGATTCTGATGGAGATAGGGATTTTCAAAATGTATGGCCGTCGGCAGAGGCGGAAAGAAGAGGAGGGAGGGTTCTGGACCCGCCCTTGGTAATAAGCAATGTATATTTATGTATTCACGTACATCTAATAAATATATATATATATATATATATGTGTGTGTGTGTGTGTGTGTGTGTGTGTGTGTGTATATACGAATTGTCGTTGCTTGCATATTGTAAGCGCTTTAAAAAATCGCAATAATCTTCATTTTCTGCGAAATTAAAGCATATATCCGGAATTTTTATACTCTCTGGCATTCGGCTCGGGTCCAAATATTTTAATTTCAGGTTTCATGGTTTAGATTGGCCTCTTTCGGCAATAACTATAATCTTCATTAAGATAATAGCCTATATGTTACACCAAATTTTATGTAAAAATTAGGATATTTTTTGTGATAGGGTTATGGCATCATCGTCCGTGCATTAGTACGTATCCGGATAAAAAATTAATTTAAAATTATCACGTCATAATATGTATACGTCGTTGGCTGAAATTAAATGGATTATATTGCAATATAAACATGTGAAGTATGGAAAATGCATTTCCATTGAAAGGCATTGGGATCGTTGCTATGGCAGTTAAAATTTTTCATTGTTGAAAACCAAAAAACTTTTCATAATTTTATGATTAAAATCAAATTTTTACGCAAATTCAGCATGGATTTGAATTCTGCCTTCAGGAAAAATAAACTTCATTCTTCCACAGTATGGTGCAAGTACCGAATTTGTATCTTAATTGTAAATAATTTAAAAAAGCAATTTTATATAGCCCTGCACAGTTTCAATGCTTTTCTTGTGGGTGTTTAAAATTGGACTTTGGGGTCAAAAATACCCCTTAAATATAGCATTTTCTGGAATTTCGGATTTTTTCCTAAGGTTGTACCCAATGACCTATCATCCTACCTAATGTCAGCTCTGTATCTTTTCTAGAAGTACCTTAGGTTTTATATGATATATCCTACTAGCTAGAGTTACCCGGCTTCACTCGGGAAAGAGGTTTCTTTTAAGTAGCAAATGATTTTTATTTCTCGGGGCCCCGCGCTGTCGGTGCCCCCAAATTTCTCAAATGTGTTATTCGGAGAAGAGGTTCACACGGAATTTTAACTGCCACCTAAAGAAACCATTGAAAATTTTTAGTCAGGCTTGTGCTCGTGAGTGTATCTCAATGGCGAATCCATCATATAATCAAGGCAGAATGCTTTTCCAAGAATATTTGGCGTAATCCAGCAGTTTTATTAAAATAGGAATTACTCCGAGTGCACCATAAGCCCTGAATTTTCGTTCCCCATTCCTTAATAACGCAAGCGATGTTTACATTAACATTTACTATAATAATAATAATAATATTTTATTGGACCAAAGATCAGAGTACATCGATATAGGACAAATCGGAAAGAGAAATACAAAGAGAACAAATAGTATTACAAATGCATATTATTGCACAGGTCAAGTATCTTTCATATAGTCACTGAGGTTATAATAAAGTTTCTTTTGTAGATAACTCCGTAATTTATACTTGAAAGCAGATATTTTTCTGATGCTTTTCAGTTCATGATGGAGGTGATTGTATAAATGTAATCCCATCACTTTAGGGCCTTGTGCTGTTGCTCGAGTGCTAACATAGGGAACATGTAACTCACTATGCTGTCTAGTGTTATAGCTGTGAATAATCGAATTTTCCTCGTATTCATTTAAATTCAATTTAGTGTGAATCAGAGCTATCGTAATATATATGCATAGTACTGGCAAAATATTTAATTTTAAAAAAATAGGTCGACACGGAGCATTATAAGATGCATGAGCAATCAGACGAGCAACCTTTTTTTGAATCCTAAATATAGAGATAGCATGTGGGGAAGAGCCCCAGAAAAGTATGCTGTATACTAAATGCGAGTAAAACTCGCCGTAATATAATTTCAAAAGAACATCATCAGACACAGTGGATCTAATTGATCTTATAAGGAAACAGATAGAACTTAATTTACCTGCTAAATACTATTTTATGTATTGTATTGTCAAGTTTTACCATTAATATAATTACGCATTAACGCCTTAATTAATATTCACATGGATAGATGCGCCGAAGCCTTTAAAGCAGCAATAAAATTATGTGGATTATTTTGATACTATTAGCCAAAACGTAAACAATAAAGAACATCTTAGTTACCGAGCAAATGTAAGTAGATGTATCGATTAATTTTGCGAGAAATCTTTCAATGTTAATAGTAAAAGATAAGAATGTTCTAATATCCCATAAAAATCATTTGACTCACTTTAAAAGTATTCATAGACTATTTTGGCATGAATCCATTTGTAACCTTTATCTTGGCGTTTCGCTATTCTTCTACTAAGGCGTGCCGCGGCGTGGATTTTCCTTGCATTAATGTTTACGTGGCTATCTCCCTTTGAAGAGGACAGCAATTGAGGAATTTAGCTTTGTTGCCGCCTGGAAAATGGTAATCTAAACCAATAAATTTTGTGCTTAAAGGAGAATGTCGAGCGATTTGGCATGCAGTACTACAAAATATGAACAGAATTAAAATATTCAGTCTTTCGTGCGTAAAATAAGCCATTTCTCGTGCTCGTAAGTTAACATTTAGATATATTTATATCCACATCAGTGAAGGGCTGCATATCATTTTGGGGTTTCTCCACACCATTTCCCATGCATTTTTATGGAAATAGTATTTTGTTGACCCCACGGGGTATAAGAGACCCCACGGTCTGCAAACCTAGACTAAAACCTTCCTCAGATTCATAGCATGGCCCATGAAACTTTTGAATTCGAATGCATATATATATATATATATATATATATATATATATATATATATATATATATATATATATATATATATATATATATATATATATATATGGATGTCAACAAGGTGTTGGGATGAGGAAACCCAGTGAACACTCACCAATCAGACGACTTCAGGTTGGCGAGGCACCGGGGATGTCGAAGCGACACACGTAAAAGAACACTAAAACACAGAGTTCTCTCTCTGTAGCTGATGGAGTAGTAGTTCCGAAAGCTTCTACGTTTGTGATGTTTCTGTGTTTTAGTGTTCTTTTACGTGTGTCGCTTCGACATCCCCGGGGCCTCGCCAACCTGAAGTCGTCTGATTGGTGAGTGTTCACTGGGTTTTCTCATCCCAACACCTTGTTGACATCCATATATATATATATATATATATATATATATATATATATATATATATATATATATATATCATAAATGCGCCAATAAATTCAAATTGTGTCTATAAATCACTTATAATTTAGTAAGCTGTATCTGCATACCTTCTTCATTGTCGTTGAGTAAACAACCGATAATAAAAGAATATATCGCACACATTTTTCGTAAATAGTTCTTGAACCTCCCGCTCTTTAGAGCTGCGTCACAGTCGAGCGTTCCGGTATGAAAGAATGACAGATCTGGGATTTCATTGTAAAGAATATCTAGAAAGAATACATTGAGTTACTGTATGGCAAAGAAGGAAAGCCAAGAAATATTCAATTAAATGAAAAAGAGGATGTGGAAAAAGATCAGCTAGGACCAAGTATTCTCGAGTCTGAAGTTAAAAGAGCAATTGATGACATGAAAAGAAGGAAGGCTGTTGGGAGTTGGGATATACCAGTGGACGTTCTTAAGGTTTTGTGGTCGAAAGCAGTTTAGCAACTCACAAAATTCTTTAACCAAGTATATGATACTGGCATATGGCCTGAAGATTTTTTAGATGTTGTTATGGTACCACTGGAGAAAAAGAACAATGCAAAAAGTTGTAAGGATTACCGACTATTAGTTTAGTTTCTCAAACAGCTAAAGTTCTAACCAGAATAATAACCAAAAGAATTGAAGGTAAAATAGAAAAGGAGCTGCAAGATAATCAGTATGGTTTCAGAAGAGGAAGAGGGACTAGAGATGCTATAGGATGTATGAGGATGATGATAGAAAGAGCACTATAAGTCAATAAAGATATGTATTTTTGTTTTGTAGATTGGGAGATAGCTTTTGACCGAGTGAAATAGGATAAAATTTTGGGTATTTTAAATAAAATATGAATAGATTGGAAAGATAAAAGACTGCTTAAAAACCTTTACTTTGATCAAAAGATTAGAGTCAGGGTTGAAGGAGAAGAAACAGAAAGTACTTCAATAGGGAGGGGAGTGAGGCAGGGATGTCCTATTTCACCAAAAAAAGCTTTGATGGAAGAGAAAGGATTTAAGATAGGAGGTGAAAGTATTACCACCATTAAATATGCAGATGATCAGGAATTAACAGCAGAAGATGAGAAAGACCTTCAGAGGATGACAGACAGGCTAATGGAGGTTGTCCAACAATATGGAATGAAGATCAATGCCGAAAAAACGAAAGTCATGGTGGTTTCAAAGGAACATAAAGAATTAAATATAATGGTAAATGGCCAAAAATTGGAACAAGTAAGTAGTTTCAAATATCTTGGCAGTATTTTAGCGCAGGATGGAAGTAGTATACAGGACATCAGAAGTAGGATTGCAATGGCAAAATCAGCATTTAACGAGAAGAAGGAGTTTCTCACAAGCAAGAAAATAAATTTACAAACAAGGAAGAAATTAGCAAAATGCTACATATGGAGCGTAGCTCTTTATGGCGCAGAGACGTGGACGGTAAGGAGAAAGGAGGAAAAATATTTAGAAAGTTTTGAGATGTGGGTATGGAGGAGGATGATGAAAGTGAAATGGTCAGAGAGGAAGAGAAACGAATAAGTATTAGAAATGCAACTGTACATTCAAATAGCTTTATCTCGGAAACTGTTTGGAATAGGACACTTGTCCATACGAACTTTTTTTCTTAGATTGTCCGATACTATCACCTCCCAGAATATTTACCTTTCCTCCTTGGACACCCTGTATACGAGTAGTCGGTGCTCGCATACTGCAAGCGCTTAAAAAAATCACCATACACCAAGATCTAAATTCGTAAATAAACCAAGGCGATCTCCAGCAGTCACGTGGATCCTGTATGTATTAAATAATAAATTCCATGAGTAATAGCAGTATATTTATAATTTTCAGTGAAATTAAGGCAACTATCCGTAATTTCCAAATTCATTCTCTGGCAATCGGCTAGTGTCCAAGTTTTCGTATTTCAAGTTTAGTGACTCAGATTGCACTGCATGAGTAATAACAATGATCATCATTAAGACAATGTTTTATACATAAAAAATTATGGAAAAATTAGGATATTTTCTTTTAAGAGTATGACATCATCACCCATGCCTTTAGCGCGTATTTGGATAAAAAATATCGCCAAATAGGTATGACGCCATTATATTTAACAATTGAAAAGAGTAAATTTCTCGAAAAACTACGAAACAACATTAAATACTTTTCACGTTTTACTGTCACCGCTATCAGGGTTGCTTCTATTGTGATCCCTTAAAGTCCCAGAGAAAAACAAACCTATTCGCTCCTTCCTACAGTCTATAACCCAAATTTAATCATCATGTCATGTCATGATGTTTTCGTAATATGCATGATATTGAAAATTAGAATAAGGTAACTTATATGCTTATGGGATTAAAGCTGATGTTAATTAAATTAAAGAAAAATTTAAAAAATACAATTCCACAACTCGAATAACTGTTGCTTTCTTTTGAGATTCAAGTTATAGAAGTTCCACTGTATATATACAAACATTTAAAAATATATTTCCATAACTTGAATTTTCTATTACTCGAATAATTATTACTTTTCCTTGAGATTCGAGTTTTGGAAGTTCAACCCTAATTCGTTGTGACGGCATTAATTTCCATTAAAATCATTAAATCACTGCAATCGTAACGTATAATATCAAATCTCTTTAAAAGCATTAAGGTCGTTGCCATAGTATTTAGAGATTTTCATTGTTTAAAAGAGGAAAAAATTCACGCTTTTTCCGATTAAAAGCAGATATTTACGCTAATACGGTAGGTATTTTAATTCTGTTTTCAAAAATTAAGAACTCCGTTCTTTTCACAAATTTGTATCTTAAATTAAAGTAATATATTTAGAAAGCCTTGCACTGAATCCCATTCTTTTCTTATGGAGTATTGAAATGTAAGATTGGGGTTAAAAATACCCCTTAAATATAAACTTTTTTGTAATTTTTGATTTTTCTATTCGGTTGTGTCACTCGACCTGTCAGCATACCAAATTTCAGATTACTATTCATTCTAGAAGTACCTTCGAGTTTGGTGTCAGTGAGTGACGCACAAGTAGCTATATTACTATAGATATACGAGTAATCGGTGCTTGCAAACTGCAAGCATTGGTGCCCTATAACCACCACACCAAATTTCATTCCTCCTACTTGATGAGAATTACCGTAAATTGATTGCCAAATATTCCGCAATGCTATTTACACAGGAAAAACTCAAATGTTGGAGTGCCTGAAGTCGAACCGAGGAATCCTACAGGAGTGGTCTCATATTTTCCGAAGGTCTACTCATGACATCTACAAACCCTGAAAATGTCAGCGCAATGTTCCTCTTAGTATTGTCTGCGCATCAAAATATGTTTTCCCTTTGCTTTTAAATGTCACGGTCTGGGAGTGACGTCATGACACTAAGCTACTTTTCAGTTCGTGGCACTAAGTTCTCTTTCAGTTTTATTAACACGTAAAATAAATTCCCGAAGAAAAGCATTGTCTCGTAGTCATGACAGAAATATTGGGCCATTGTTATAAATTGTATAAAATCCCGTTTTTATGCAGTAAAAATCGAATAATTGGAATAATTCGACATGGATTCGTGTTCTACTTTTAGGAAAAATAATCTTCGTTCTTTTTCCGTCTTCTAATTTAGGTCCGGGGTTTGTACCTTAATTAAAAGTAATTTAAAAATGCAATTATAAAAAGGCTTGTAGGGATTTTAATGGTTTTCTAATGGGACTTGAAAATGAACGTTTTGAGGTATAAAAGACCCCGTTGTAAGGGGAAATTTTGGAATTTTAGATTTTTCCTGATGGTTTTGGACCAACACCATAGTTCCCTCCAAATTTCAGCTCTGTGGAATATCTAGAAGTATCTTAGGTTTTATATCATAATATATCCTCCGTAAGAAGCAGCTATTTATTATAGATATGGGAGGGCAGTCTCCCAGGACCCAGCGTCTACAGTGCTCCGTACTTGAAGTTAGCTTACGATATGGTGACCATCCGTCTCAAATTTGGAGGGACAGTTTCTCCTTTTTCTCACTCGTCCCGCCTTGTTAAATGTAACAACTTGTGTCCCGCTTTTTGACAAAACTTGATTAATATCCCATATTGTCATTTAAATCGTCTGGAACGCCCTCATTGGTCACACCAAGCTATCTGATATCTATTTCATCTATATATCTAATGCTGACTCATAAGTAAATGCACCACAAACAAGCCACTGTCATCTGTCCCTCCTTTTAGTTGTCAAGTATTTGAAAATGCCCCTCCTTGGCTTCCTAAAAAGTTGGTCACCTTAGCTTACGAACTACTCTTACTAGTTTCAATAGATAGACGTAACGAGCGTGGAACGTGAAAAATTGCTCTAGATGTTTGTTATAAGAAAGATATCATTTTTCTGAGTTACCGTGGTTACCGCCTTTCCCTGGGCCTCTAGGCCTCGCGGCTGCACCCTCGCCCTGGACCCCGCGGGTCCAAGAGACGGCATATATATAATATTTTAAGGAAAAAGAAACGTAGTGGCAACAATGTCTTGAAGGGAGCCCAGTGGAAACTTACCAAGTTGATGAGCAAGTTGGCGAGTTGGGGGTGTCGAAGAGACACGCGTAAAAAAAAAACACACGTATGCTTTTCGGGCTTAAGCCCTTCCTCAGCGACGGAGAGAGAATAACTGAATGTGACACACGAGGTGGAGGTGTGTGGATGACGATATATATACACACACACTTGAATATACATTGCATATATTTAGAATTATATGATATCATGTTGATAAATGGCGGTTTCCCTGAAACTTCATCCGCCTGCCTTCCTTAAATTTTGAACGCATTATTTACTCTCTTTTTATTATTTTCAGTATTTTTTTGTCCATATCAAAAACTTCATACGTCACCTACAATTTTCTGTTAATAAAATAAAGTATATACAGCTTTGAAACTGATATGATGAGTGGATAATTTTTCACAATCTAAGTTTTTTGTTATGCATCAGTTATGAACAGCGTGTACACACGCAGACACGTGTAAACATCCCCTAACTGTAAAGGATAATTCGTCTCTTTGACTAACTGCTGTTTGCGGACTCCTGTGGAAGAGGGCGAGAAAAGTTTTTTTTGCCTACAAATGATACTGCCCGTGAATTGAATGGGTAAAATTAAAATATCGTGAAATTTACATTTCTTGGAGTTTTTTATCTAGGAATGTTTGCAATGTACTATCGAGGTCGCAAATAATTCGTGTTTGGAGTTGGGAATTGATGATGTGCCATTTATTTTGTATTCATAACTCGGCGACTATTGGAAGGACCTGAGCTGTGTATTTCTTCCCTAAACATTTGGAGCGTATAGTTTTGAAAAATAGTATGTGGTCAGCATTTTGAGTAAAATCTATCTTCATATCGGAGTCTAGGTTTCATTATGCAACTTTATTTTTTAGTTTATTTTTCTTAATTATTATAGTCGTGAAATTTTCGGCAAACGTTCCTTTAAGATAGAGTGGAAAAGCGATTTGTGAAAATTTCCGCTGATAATTACAATTTTTGTACTAAAAATTATTATAATGGTGAATTTCAAATAATAAAAAAATCGATTGGACGTTTTATAAAGCAGTAATGTTTGTATAATCGTTGTTTCACCGTACTGATACTTTTTAAACATATAAAATTATAGCGTAGTGGCTAAAATTTTTTCAACTAGGATTTAGAGGTGTCGAACGGTTATTTAAATAATTGGAGTGAATTGCTTTTAGTGAGTATTAGTTTCACTGTATCAACCAAACACTTTTTCGATACTTACTGTTATTTTTGTCCGAAAATTTCTCTGCTGAGGGAAGTTTTCCAAACTTAAGAGAAATTGGGTTATTGATTTGATTTTTGAGTTTGGCAAGGACATCGACTCTGTATTTAATTCTTTATTGCTGTTTCTTTCCCTCGTTACGTCGTATCCTTGGGTTTCAAAATGACTTCCAATATGTCATTATTTTTAAAACGATCACCTTCACTTCTGCGCGCGTCAATATCGTGACAGAATGCACTTTAATGTGCATGTATACATGCGCTGATTGAATGACATTGCCTTGTCTTTTTTATTTGTTCTTCATTTTAGAGAAGTTTTCCTCGGTTTTATATTGAAATTTAACTTATCAACTCAGATAAATAATACTTAACATTTCTTAGCTCTCGGAAGTTTCTTTTTTTAAATTCAACGTTTATAAAATAAATATCGCCATTTCTCAATTTAACAATTGTATCGTGACCATAAAATTTTAATTATTTGAATAAGAAGTAATTGATTCAAATCACAGTATAGTTATTAAAATGTGTTGGTTTTAATTTTATGATATTACATTTTTCGTCTGTTATTCATGAAAAGGAGGCTTCAGCTCTAGAAATAAAATAATGTAATCCATAAAATATGTATCATATGTAAATTTAGTGCT
Source organism: Tanypteryx hageni (assembly GCA_028673005.1). NCBI lineage: Eukaryota > Metazoa > Arthropoda > Insecta > Odonata > Petaluridae > Tanypteryx > Tanypteryx hageni. The sequence continues at coordinate 185,320,108 of CM054113.1, read as the reverse complement.
TTTACATTTGCAGTAATCGCAACGACTGTGTCCTTTTTTATATTTAATCTCAATTCTACCTCAATATTTTGGCATCCAACTCATAAAGCCTTCCAGTAATAGCTATAGTAATGTTTCTATTGATTTAAATAATAATAGTTTCTTTTGGAGGTGGTAGCAATGCTGAGCGCCATCACAAATCACTCGAAATAATTATCATACATATAATAGCGTTGGGCAGATTAGGGTTTGACGTACCTCTGCGTACAATGTCTTGTTGCTAAGCCATGAAGAAATAATCCGTTTCATAGTCCTCAATTTCCTTTTCTATGGCTTTTTTCTCTTTCGAAAGCACGAGCGAAGTGGAATTTGAAAAATATGGATGATTTTTCACTGCTAAATAGTTCTTCAAATTTTTTTCCTCGTCCTCTGCATATTCGTCGAAAATTCGCATCGCCTCTTCCTCCTTTCACATTTCAAATCTATGTAAAAATGAGTTCGTTCTTGTTCCTAGAATGGCTCGGACACGCCGGAAATGGCGTGTCCGAGCCATTCTGCGAATGAATTTCAACGCAGCTCTCCTTTGCCGAAGAAGCGGAGCATTAAAATTGCCAAAGGGTAGCGGGAACGTATCGATATTTTTTTACAAAGCAAGAAATAATTTCGCCCATTATTGATTTTATGGCAATAAGCGTCGCGGTTCATGTTTTTCTATCGCTGTGCTCGCGAGAATAAATACGTTAGACACAATAATATAGATTTCGGCATTTTACAGTGTAATTTCGTTTTTTTCCCTGATTTAAGCAGGAACACATCCTTTACGAATCTCCATTTATTGTAGTAAGTCCTAACTTTACTAATTTCACGGTACCTCTGACTCTCTAATAATGCTTGGTTATTCATTGAGTTATCCATCTACACAGATTTCCCTTGAAAGAAGAAATGGTAGGTTGTGCTGCATGGACGTTCAAAAAAATTGGGATTCGTATCTTCCGTCAGACTTTCCCTTCTCCCAATTCTGCAATACTTGGGGAATACAATTCGTGAATAACGAAGGGAAACTTTCAAATTAAAATGTTTTTCACTTTACTATTTTTACACGTGTCGGGATATCTAAGCTATTTTTTGAAAGCTAACTTATTGTTGGTGTAATATTGTTAAATCCTTATTCTTTATAATCGGAGGAGGCACTTCTGAACATTTAGATAGGTTAATATTGGTTGAAATGAAAATAATTCAAAATGATATATTATAAATACACTTTAGGAGGAAAGGTAAAATAAGATATGGGTGGCAACTAGGTGTTTTGAGAAGCCCAGTGTACACTTGCAGTTTGGAGAACCAATGTGGGTTTTGGAGAAATGTATGGTGAAAGCTTTTCGGGTGAGACCATTACATATAAGTATGTGTTTATATATATATAACAACTTACGGAAAAGGAAAGGTAAAATGAATATATGGATGTCAACAAGGTGTTGGGATGAGGAAACCCAGTGAGCACTCACCAATCAGACGACTTCAGGTTGGCGAGGCCCCGGGGATGTCGAAGCGACACACGTAAAATAACACAAAAACACAGAAACATCACAAACGTAAAGCTTTCGGAACTACTCCTTCTTCAGCTACAGAGAGAGGGGTTTCCTCATCCCAACACCTTGTTGACATCCATATATATATATATATATATATATATATATATATATATATATATATATATATATATCCGTGTGTGTGCAATTAGTCACTTAATGATTTATTTTTGCTATGCAAATTATGCAATATTTAAATACAGGTTTCCCTATCTTTATGCGAAGTCGCTATTATGCGACACACTTATTGCTACCGGGATTTCTTTTTATGCGTCTTTCATTCGCTCTTATGCGGTTACGCGGTTACACATGAAAGAAATTTCTGCACCACACCACAAGGCGACCATTCAGTCTCTCATTGTCTCTTATGCTGTGCGTATTAGTACTACAGTAAAAGAGATGGGAGTGTAGTGGATGTTGTAGAGTGGAGATGAGATTTCGCGTGATACAATTTGAGCACACTTAAGAACTTTTGTCTCCTTGCCCGCGGAACTTACGTTGGGCCAAGACAACCCTCCAGCACTTTAAACCTCCACTATTATGTCACTCACAACAGCCACCACCTGTGCTCGTCTGCTTCTTTTTATTGGCGAGTATAATTTAGTGCTATTTTAAGTTTGTATTTAGCGTATAAGAAGTCATTATGGAGTCTTGGAGGGAAGTTAGGTTTGCTTTCGGAACGTATCCCAGTCTTTTACATGTAAATATGGGTTCTGTTTATGCGAATCCGCTTTATACGTCACTTTTGTGGAACGCAGCCCCCGCATAAAGAGAGGAAAACCTGTATAACAAAATCTGATTCTCCTCCTTGTTTGTTACAATAGAATTGGATGGATTAAATCACTGTAAACTAGAGTTTCGTTTGACTGTTTTATATCTATTTAAATCCATTTATGGTGTAAAATTAAATTAAGCAGGTTAAAAAAAAACTGAATTTATGTTAACTACGAGTCGGAGACTAAGAAGTAACGCAATAGTGATATTTCTAGGAAAAATTGGCGTAGGAGTGGTTAAAAAATCTCAGAGTAGTTCATCTACGTTAAAATAAATTTCTTATCCCTAGTTTAATAATTATAACTTTCATTAAACCACGTTTATTTTTTTCCTAATATCCCAAGGAGTCTTAAGTCACGCAAACTTTATTACGCAGCAATTATGACGTAGGGAAATACTAACGGACTGGCGTAAGTTATTTCTGTCATTTAAGCAAAAAAAAGTTTTGACTGTTTTGTTGTCTCTCGGTATTCAGATTGGATCGGGTCTCCGTCATCTAGTATTCGGGCAAGATTTTTTATCGTTAGATATCGATAATATTTTCATGTAATTACTTTTCATTTTTGTAAGTGGTTCCTCAACACTAACCGATCCTTAACCCTAGGATGTATCCTTCTTCTTTTGGGTCGTTTTGCCAATCGATTTAGCGTAAGGTTGTTCAATAAAATCATCTTATTGGGTTCTTATCTATCTAATGTCATGTTGTCCTCGAGTCCAAACAATGTTCTCGGCTGGACAGCATTTCTCGAGGGCTATTGGTTTTATTTTTTCTCATGTTGCTGAATTCACTCATTCCAATATAAAGAAGTGGCTTAAAAAGGGATCGATTCTGATTCCTTTTGATCTCTCGTGTGTGATTGATTTGTTTCCAAGCGTTAACTGATGTAATGATTTGTAGATTTCTGTACCTAGGTTCACAAATAAACCAATGCTGTTTTGAGATACAGTCTTTCTAGCTAGCTGTTAAGGATCTCTGTTTTGATGTGTGCCATTTGGTACGGTCATAGGCTGAAAGGGTATTTGGGTGTCTGGTTTACCCAATTCAGAGTTACTGCTGCTTTCGAAACAGTTGCTACATGGTCTCCAGGTCAATCATGAAGTCACTTCCGTCTTCAATGCTCTAGCTCCTTGGCTTTTTACCGGTGTAATTTTCCTCGTCGATACATTCGGCAACTCATTCTTCGAAATCTTAATCCAAACCATTCATACCCCTTGCCGTTTGCATGTTGAACTCATTTTTTGCGCTTACAGACTTTTGGTGCTTAAACCGTGAATTTTCAGAATTTACCGATGGGCGTCACAAAACATACTTTCCTTTTCCATTATTATTTGACTAATTGCCATCCTTAGTCATGAAAACATGATTCTGCGATGCATCATTAATTGCTAAAAAGGAATGACTCGAGGTCAAACATCAATTGCAGGTGAAAAATGACTAATACTTCAAAAGACTGTTTTAAATGACGAAGGAGACACGAGGCACATCTAAAACCACTAATCGATATCTTTTTGAACTTCGAAGATTGAGCGATTTTTCATTCGCCTGGGTCAAAAATACTCCACCTATGCATACTAGAGTTAACAAAACTTCAGAGTTCTTCCGGTAAACACTGCACTTTCACGGATAGTTTAATCATAGTTTCCGCTAATGCTGTTCAAATTGATCGAAGAGGACATTTGCCTAAAATACAATTGAAAAGCTGTCTTCGCCAATTACTATAATAAGGTTGAGGGAAACCAACTGGGCATTTTGGCTAAAAATAATTCGTCATCAGTGGTGGTTCACCGTTAGTAGAGTAAAATATCCATCTGGGTTTACCAACGCACTTGTGGCTATTGAAGTGGCGATTAGTCAATTTGGGAGAAATTTTATTATGTAGACTTACTTGAGGTGGCATTTTCATAAGGAAATGGTACCGGTGAACATTTAACCAGTTTTGTTGAAAATAATCTTTATTTTTATTTCAATGTTCGTTAAATTTTTAATCGTTGGGTCAATATTATCAATACGTTCAAGGTAAAATACAGAGCACCAAAGACCGAATTCTGTGAAGCTTTTAATTGTATCGCGTCTTCCTGATACCAGGCTGAGTAGTCGTTATGGGTATGGGGTTAACTCCTCTCACATTCGCCGAAACGCTTCTGTCACCACTGCAATAAGGAAAGAGACAAAGCACCATAGCGATCAACTTGCCGTACACCATTTTGGTCTTCATTGGCTGGGATTTTTTGTTAGGATACCTTAGTCACGTTAACTCGGCCTTGGCTTTTCTAGGGGTAAAAGTCCTCACATTTTTGTGTGATGAAGTATATTGGAGCTGGTAGAATGAGGGATGAGATGTTAGAAAAAATTCCTCGACGTAAACGAGTGAACGCTATTTCGGTTTTACGAAGGTTTCACGAAGGTTTCTTCCTTTGAACTGAAATGAGAAGCATGCCTAATACATACATACATAACGATAAGGATATAAGAGGAAATGCATGAGTAAGCAACCTACAGTTGAGAGGAATAGGTGGGAGCCAGTAGACGCTTGGTGTTTTGGACGTCCGTGGCTTTTTGTTGGAGCTTGTGGGCATCCTAGTGTCTACTGGCTTCCTCCTAATCTTATCAACCATTAGTTGCTTACTCATATGTGTGTGTGTGTGTAGACATCTCTGTCTCTCTCCCTCTATGTAGTCTTCGCAGGCAGGCTGAAGGGAAGAAAAGAGAACAGTTTTTGAGGTGCTTTTAAATTCGGGACCTGTGACTAAATGAAAACAATATCGTCGTTCGCACGCATATATTTGAACTTCCGCCCGTTTTTCCTCTAGCATTCCAATTGTGAGAGTCATTGTCTAGAGGCACGTAGACGACAAGAAGAAGGCGCGGGAGCTGAGAAGCCGTCTTCTCGCGAGATGAAACGATCCCGGAAAAAGTTTACAAGAGGAGCATGCGAAACAATATCTCCGTTTAAGGAGAATAGCCATTTCCGAGTGCCATTTTGTAAGATTTAATTAAAAACCGTGCTACAGAAGAAAATATCTTTTATATTTACCTCAACTTAGAATCATGGGCGTTAATTGGTTTTTAGTTCAATCAATTCTGCGAAACGAGCTTGCTTTTTTGGCTTTGCTGTATTTTTATTTTATCTCTATTATAGGAAACGCTTTGGAAACAGGTCAGGAGATGCTATACGTATAAGCACACCAAAGGTGTTTAGATGGGATTATAGTCGAATTTGTAATCTCAACTTATGCCTTTTATTTAATATTTTATTTGGAGCTCTTATAGCCATATTATAATTATCAGGTTGAACCGAGTCATTTTTCACCCCCAAAGGCTTCTTTGTTGCTGAAATTTACATTTAGTTTAGTCATTTTTTCTGTTATAGTATTATTTTACGTATCGCTTGTAGGCTATATTCAAGAAGATACGCCAATTGCAGTGGTGCGCAACATGTGGCCCGCGACTCGATTTCAGCTGTCCCGCGGAGCGTTCAAATAATTTTCACTTTTGAATTTTATTAACCTATCGGTTTACCTAACCATCGAATCATTAGGGAAAAAGATAACTGTCGAAAGGTGAAAATGATAGCTTTAGAATAGAAATTTAGTTAATTAAATTGTCTGTATTTTTATGGTATGTTTTTAACAAATTGCGTGGCACTTCGCAAATTTATCCGTGCCTATGTGGCCCGCGATTAAAAATGGTTGCATAGACTCAAACTCTCTTTTAAGGTCCCCATCATAGCACAGTGTTATCGGCTCTTTACGAGTTTGACTCCTAAGCCACCTGACTCAAATTCCAAATTTTCGGGAAGTTATCTAGGTTCCAAAAATATTTTTTATTGAAAATACGTCGAGAATTCCTGAAACGTAATTTTTTGGCAGGCCAACTTCTGAACCGGAATAAAATAAATTTTTGTTCTGTCTGCCGTTTTACCGTCGATCGCGACTAGGCGGACGCCTTCCGAGTTTGCTATTCGGATTTTTCTTTTTTTTTAAATCGCACGGGGGCGATTGGATTGTAGCGTACGCCTTAGTTTGTCGTTGTCCCGCGTCATGAGCGTAAAAAGCACGAAGTTTATCCCCTTGGGTTTACCGCCTGCAGTTTGTCTCCCTGGGTGTATTTACGAAGTTGATAGTCTCTCTCTCTCCGTACATGCAGGTTTCAGTTGCTCTTTTACGTCACTGCAGTAATGGATATACGTTGAAGCGTGCCGGAATTTTAGAGGTACACTACTCCGCGCTGCGGCCCGCTTTATAAATAAACTCGGTATAACTGAGGACACCATCGTATTGTCCAATATTGCATGTACATACAAATTTTATATTTTCTTTAATTCTACAAAGAAAATAAAAAAATAAAAAGTCAGTTTTAGTAATTTATTTTGTCGATTCTTTAAAAAGTTGGTAATTTTGTTTTTTTTTATTTTAGTAATTACAAAATGACAGGACTTTCTTTCCGAGAAACGGGGAGGAAGAAAGACCCTTGCTATAACCGACGGCGTTATAACCGGAGAGCGGTGGTATCGGGTTGGATTTTATTTTTTTTACCGTCGAACCCTCGTCGAAATTACCCCTTTTTCAATTGGAAATGTTTGGACGAATGGGAAAGTCGATAAGCTGCCTGGTGGTTAACCCTGCTGTTTTTATATATAATATGAATGATTCAAGATTTATGAATGGCCTTTAGGTGGTGCTGGGAAATCAAACGACTGATTTAGACCCTACCTTTTCAAGGACTAAGTTCAAGGAGGTGTCATTACTCTCTCTCTCTATCTCTCTGTCTATCTATCCATTCCACGCGGTCATGGCAGTGAAATTATTATTCACCGAGTTGAAAACGTATCTGTGTATCGTGCTCGGTGAACTTGGCATTGCGATTGCGCCAAGGGCTTCACGAATTGCCTTTCGTGCATTTCAATTCTGCTGTTGGGTAATTAATTTTTTAAATTCACGTTATCTTAATCTAATTTAACGGGATGGAAAAAAGGAAACCATCTTTTAAAAATTCCTTGCGAAAAAACTTGTTTACGTATTCTATGCATATTTTTAAACGAATAAATTAATCAAATCAATAGGGAAAAGTTTTGCAGAATCCATCTATAAACCGATAGCTATTCTTGATTTCGAGCGAAAAAATGTTGGCTTTGGTTATAGAGAATCCATCCGTTTAACGCATTTGCATTCATTTTATATTTATTTAAGGAAAATTATTTTCGGGCTATGCGATAAAATGCGCGCTTGGAATCTTCGGCGAATGTAATGAGGGAATGACGAGAACGGAGTGGAAGTTGATTTGATATTCCGATGTAAACGTCGGGCATTGTTAGACTTAAACACACAAAGAGTACCCTTTAAATACGGCGTCTTATCAATTGCTCCGTCGTGGAAATAATTTGACGTTAGCTCGAAGACCTACCTAGCTACTCACACGCACGTAGTAGAGCTTCGGACAAAAGGTAAGAAAGATTTCCTTCCCGAAACGAGGGGGCTAATGTGCCGAGATGTTTAAAGGAAACGTGCTTTTTGCACTCTTTAGCGCACTACGTGTCTATAGTAAACCCGTGACTAAACTATGAATTTCGTTAGACGCATTTTATTGTCAGGTTTGAAGAATAAAGACGCTGATCTGCCCACCGCAGAGAAGTAGTTGATGTCGGGATTACCATTGGCCGTTACGATTGCGCTAATAGAATGAAGAGGTTATTGCGTTTTGGAAGTAGTTTTCTTACCCATGGTAAAATGTGTTCTAAGGTGGTGGATTAAAAGCGGACTTTTAGATAACGATCGCTTATTCCTTATTCTTCACTCTCGAATTTCTTCAAGTCGATTGTATGTTGTTATGCTCATGCTAATAACCGTTAATATTTGTGATCGTGCGTACTCCTAGTCCAAAATTCTGCTCGTGTATATATGAATAAATAAATAATAAGTATAATTAAATGTATATGTACAGAGTGTTCGAATAAGTCTCGGTACAGTTGGCTCGCATGTAATTCATGCAGTAATAATAAAAAATAGTAATGTAGTGTACAGTGACTTTTTGGACACCATGTATGTGTATACATACACACACACAGTGTCGGAGTGACACATAGACAAATCAAGAAATGTCTATATATTTGTATTTATATATTTTTTCTTGCAGACAAATAATTTTCAACCCCTTCTCAGCCGGTGTTGTTTATGATATGAATTTCATAAACAGCAAAGAGAGAGAGAGAGAGTTCTTCAAACAATCTCCAGGCTAAGGTCCTTGGTAAGCGTTCTCTGGTCCGTCCACTTTTTCCTGCCGTCTCGGGACCTCGTGTCTGAGCATTCGTTCGTGCGTGAAGGACCGCGTGCTTTTCTTGCGTGGATACGCACGCTTCGTCTCCTCCGTGTTTGCTCTGCACTTTTTCATATTCACCTCATATTCTCTCCTTCTCTTCATCTGTCTCTCTCGCCTTTCAACTTTTTTCTGTTCCTTCGCACTCTCCTATCACCCGTGGATACTCTTAAATGCAGTGAGTTTATAACTACATACTTATTAAAGGGTCTTAACGGTACTGTATCTTAGTTTTCTTATATGCTCTGTCCTCTTTTTTCATATACTGGAGTAGTAACGTTCAGTCTAAGGGCGACGAGAGCATTATACGTTCCTCGCGAAGCTTTGATATAATATTTAATACAGGCAATTTTGTTTTAATTAGAATTATAGTCGTAAAACCTTTCCGCTAAAGTTTCAGGGCCGTAAAAATCGTGTTCTGTTTTTATATAAAGACAATCTTTTGTGTAAGTTCCGTTATAAACTCTCATCCGACCCGTTGTAGTTCTCGTGACTTAATAGGGCCCGCGAAATCATTCACAACTAGGAATGCAATATGTTGTCATAGTATAAGTACCCTAGGTTTTTTATTATACGACCCCTGCATGTAAGAAGCAAATATTTACAGTGGACATATATAATCCTAGGGAATGTCCCTCGTATATACACATATACGTACGCGAGTTTGATCTTTAAATACAAGCCGTATATATATATTTCCCTGGGGATTTTTCCATCTGTAATATCCCTCGCTCCTTTTTTACTGCTAGTGTTTAATACCAAATGACGTTTTGTCGCATTTCGACTACATGTAGCGGGCTTAAAAAAGGAACTTTTATGGATCGGTTCATGTAAGAAACCGAAAAATGGTTTCTCCAGATTAGTATACATTAGGATGGCCGATGTTGCTTTTTTATGATAAGGATCATCGGCGAATACTTTGTGTGCTAAAGCATTGAATGTGCTTTTTTATACGATATAATTCGAGACATTTAATCTTTGGTATAAATATATGCATTCTTCTCGCAAACTAAGTACAAATTGTGACGAATTAGAGTTTTTATCCACTTCACTAGGCGATTGTAAGCTTGGGAAGGAAATGAATAGTAATCCTAACCAAAAAAACTCCTCCACTGAACTATTTGCCGTACTTTTTCCTTAAAAAATTTGAGACATTCTCTTAATACTTCATGCTCGAAATGGAAAATTTTACATCAGAACCAGGAGTTATAATTCTTTTAACATCGTTAAGTAAGTTCTGTTTTATGAGTTGATGTCTATCTTCAAAATATTTTCTTTACTAAAATGTTTCTCCGGCTGATTTCGTCAGTAATTATTTTATTCTCTTACATTTTTATTTTAATCACGCCATTTTACGTGATTTCAATGCGCGATATGCGAATAAGTGCAAAGGATAAATTGTATTTACTAGTTTTAAACACATAGTTTCTGTTAGTTTATTGATATTGGTCAATTTTGCTTCGTTATTTTTGAAAATCTATAGGGAATTGCTTAATTCTCGGTAAGCATATTTACGAGTCTGACGCCAGTTAAAACTACATATTAAATCAAATCTGCAAATTTTCTAATGAATCATAGTACCCTTTACTATCAGCCAAAGCGTTTTCACGATATTTTTCGAACACTCTAGCCATCAGATAGAAGCCCGCATATATCCTTTAGAAGTTCAGACAATCATTTCCGCTGTTTGCACAAAGTTTTCTGCCCTTTTCAGACGAGGGCACGTATAGCAACGTTGCGGCTTGCAAATACGGCTCGTCAAATATTTCGCGGAGAGTGTGCGTAGCGCTGATATTTTTTTATTATATCACGGGGCGATTGTCATATTTGAGTTTCTCACGGATCATCGCACTGGCGTCGTGCTTCAAGGTCAAAAGTGGAAGGAATAGGGAAAAGTCATTTTTTGCGCTTTACTTCGCGTGTTAAGTCGGAAAAAGAGAGGCAAAAGTATGTTTTCGAGTCCCTTCCGATTTCCTTGATATTGGTAACTTGTTGTTTGTGGAATATACTAATGGATTTGGGGTAATTTGCAGCTGATGTGTGATGTACAATTGATGTGTCGGTATACAGTGAAATATTCAGCGTTGCGCGACTCTTGAAACACCGCCCATATGCATACGTGGTGTGTGTGTGTGTGTCTGCGCGCGCGTTGTATTTTATATGGACATACACCTATACACATAAAACAGAGTGACAGACAAATTAATGTCGACACGCGTCAACCATTTGTGCTACTCTTTGAAGCCATTCGATTAATTCTCTACATAAAATGGAGTCGTATCTTCGCGTGAATATTTCCCACTAGCATCCTTGTTGACAGATGAGCCTCAAATCCATACGTCACTCTTACAATTCTTTTGTCTCCTGTATTCGCGATGGTAGCGTCGTTGTCGATGTTAGAAACTGTTGACGCAATTAAAAAAAAACTTGTCGGAAAGCTCGCGGACGTCTTGAAATAACCGTGCCACGTCGTTTCGATAATTAATTAGTCCCTTTTTAATGTGGCTAGATACGAACCCCCGGCTCAGGGTTGAAGGCACGCCATCCCCCTTGTCCTCTTATTATTACAGTGATGGATAATGATTGATTGCGCGTACGAACCGCTTTGGACCACGCCCTGAGCGTGATCCATGGCACGTGAATTCTTGGCGAAGGAAATGAATTGCTTATCTGATGTAGCGGCGTTTGGTGTGGAGAACGTAGGATTCTGCATATATTTGAGTGATTAGAGGTGTTGTGGCTGTTGCCCTAGTTATATGAAATAAGTATTTAGACCAGTATGCACCGTTCCCGAGTTGAAATATTGTACCCAGAATATGCCGTGTTTTTAATTGTGAGAAATTGTTAATTTGTGCCATAGGATATCCTGGCATTATTGCCTGTATATGCTGCTTATATTATTTTTAAATGTCACATGAATTGGGATAGTGGCTGTAAGGTAATATATTATCACAGGTGGGCATTAAATTCGGAATTACTTTGCTGGTTTTGGTTCGCCCTTTTGATTTTGCTTGTTTTTCTAAGCTTGTCAACTTTTATTTCCTAAATAAAGCTTTTATAATAAAGGTCATTCCCGCAAAAACAGCTTTCTCAACACTTAAGATGAAGGTAGTATGAGTAAGCTTTATTTCAATTTTTGCTTTTCAAATAATGGTCATTAACTTATCTGCATTAGAGATGTGACTGTGTTTCTTGTTTTTAATGGTTTCAAATTCTTATAATTCACTCTCGAGCTGAATAAACTGATTGGCAACTCAATATTATCAAGAAATCTTTCTAGAGTCGGGGGTTCGAATCCTGCCGAGGGCATGGTCGTCTTTGTTAAAGGCTTTAAAGTGCTGTTTACGAGCTAGTAAAAAATAAATACATAAATAAACGTACTAACTTCGTTATATTAAAAAGCCACTCTTCGGGATTGAAAGCCAAGTATTTGTTGATATGCTTGGGGCTTATACCCGATAATAAAATTGAAGGGAGAGGAGAAACATTCTGATCTTTAATGTTTCAAATTTATTAATTCTTTCGCCTTTAGAAAAGTTATTCTGATGATGGGTATCCATAAAGTTTATTCATATTAGAAGGAAAATAAATGACACCGAGCGTATCTGCATTAAAGTTCTACCACGCTTTTGTGTAAAATTAAATATATCTATGAAGATAACAATCCACCAAGCTATTCTTCGCATTGTCGTAGCGATAATCTATGGGCTTTGGCTTCATCATTCTTGCACCTAATGTAGTTATAATGTTAACTAATGGATCCTGCATGTTCCGTAAATTCTTTGAACAGTAGTATTTTCCAAGAGGACAGGATCTAAATTATCAATTGTCTCGATCTCTAATGTTTGTTTATGATGTATGAGGCCAGGCGAATGATCAAAATCTCTATAAACTAATAATACTCTCCCCAGATGATATATTGTCTTCTTAAAGTTGTGCATTTCCTCCGTACCCATTCGCGAAATTTAATGTCCCTTCGTTGAATAGCTTACTACTTAGTGCATATTCACTGCTATATTATGTATTCAAATTGTTCTTAGATAATTCAAATGATACATTTATTAGAATTTTTCCATGAGAAGGTCTTTTACTTTATAATGGTAATTTGTTACGTTAGGAGGCATTATTTATGGAGACATTTGCCATTTCTTTTGGCTATGAGAAAACTGCCATTTTCCGTAGTAGGTCCCGTTCCGCTTTCCACGATAAAGTGTTTTACTGTTTAGCAAAATTGGCGGTTTTGGGTGCGGCTACTGGCGCCGTATTCTTCCACTCGGTTTGGTCGAATTTGAAAGGGAAAAGAGAGGAGGAGAATGTCTAGCTTATCGAAAGCCTAGCATGTTCGTCATGGGAACTTTTTCGGCAATTAATGACTCGACAACGTGTTTCTTTTTGTACTGCGGGAATGGTCACTCGTCACGCAATGAATCGCTAGAGGGCGTCTTTTTTTCCCAAAGAGGAAGAACACGACGACAATACTTGGCAAAACTATCTTCCACCTCCCATGGCTTTATTACTGCGGGCCATGTTTCGGTGAAATATCTTTGGTCGGCACGTCTGCTTTCAGCGATTTATTTCCATAATTCAATCTGGTTTTATAATACTTGGGGCTCAACCCCATCGGACGTCTCGCCTATTATTTTCAAACTACTTTAGCATGAATTTAATAAATATTTGAAATATGAAACACATTCTTATTTCATGATTTATACTGAAGAATAATGGGAGTAATGTGTTTCTTTTTTAAATAGGTTTTCGTGTGTTGGGATTATGTAGTCATCAAGTGTATACTTCGTTGGTTGAAATCAAAGGCACTATAATATATTTTAGTAATTCCCATTAAAAGCATTCAGTAACAGCTTTTATTATAATGTAAATTATTAATTCCCATTGCGAATAATTGGACTCTTTAATATTCGTAGTTAACATTTTTCTTTGTTGAAAACCGGAAAAAATTCCCCTTTGATTAAAATGGTGTTTTAACACTAATTAGGCATGGATTCGAATTTTGCCTTAAAATAATAAACTTCGACCTTTCAGCTTTATAAGTGTTTATGTTCCGAGGTCGCATCTCAGTTTTAATTACTTGAAAATTGTTACATTATAAAGCCCTACACTGACCTCCATGCTTTTCTTATGTTTGCAGTAAACTTGCCTAAAATGAAATTTCCAAGTTTTTCCATCGGTTGTACCCGATGGCCTATCATCATGCTAAATTTAAGATCTGTATTACTTTAAGTTTTTATACCATCCTCCTATTTATAACTATCTATGGCCTGAGACGGGTCTGGTACGTTTCATCGCCGAGCCGTATCAGCGCCAGGCCAATTTATCACAGGAACGATTCAGCGTCGGCAGTTTCATCGTCAGTAGTTAAATTATTAATATACATATTTCTTCCTAGGTATTTTTGAATTTATACGTAACGTACCGTGCTATCTTCAGTTAAAAGTACTCTTATTGTTTTATGTGCAATTATTTAAATAATGTGTTAATCTATATTTTCCCGTTTTTATAGTTAAAAAATTATTGGAGAAAGATTTGAAGTTTTCCCGGCGAATGAATATGAGAAATTTCTCTCGGGTTACTGCCCGGGTCATGTCGTCATCCAAGACCAACGTTTCGGCGTCTGACTTCGACGCCATCTTCAGGGTTACTGATTGCAGTATTGGATGACGACATGACCCGGGCAGTAACCCGAGAAAAATTTCTCAAAAAATTATTGGTTTGAATTAAATATTTAACGGAGAAATATTGTGATTTTTTCCAATAAAATAGCACAGTTAAATGTTATGTTTTTTGCGTTTACTGTAAATAAGTAAATATACTCATATTAATTATTTATTCTATATTACGTTTGTAAAAATGGGGTTATTACAATGATTTATTTTTAACATATAATTTTCACTGTCCCGCTCCCCCTCGGGGGGAAGAAACCAAAACACTTGTACTAACTTACCCAACCCGAGGGAGAGTGGGGAGGTGAGTTGGAATATGTTGTAGCTGGAGCAGTCGTATTTGTTTCTAATTTAAAATAGCACGTATAAATGTAACTATATCTATAAAGAAATAGAATCATAACATCTATTTATGATGAAACGGCCGACGCTGAATCGTCCCTGCGATGAAACGTCGGCGATGAACTGGCGGCGATGAAACGTCGGCGATGAATCATCCCATTCCGCCTGAAACTCATCTTTGTGAAATACTGTAATGTTCATGGCAAAAGGAAAATGAAACCTTAATACTTATTCATCATATTTAATAACTTTATAAGTATACTAAGGTTTTTATTCTTCTTTAATCGTTAATATGGTTTTAGTGTGATGAGTTACCATATTTAGTATTTTTATTGTTTTGGTGTGGTTTGAAAGAACAGCATCCTTAGTTTTTTCTACGCGCGCACGCGTTTTTTAAATTTGGTAATTTATTTACTTATACAATTTTAATGTGGTAATCGAAAAGTCTTTTTACAAGTTAATTAAATTTATTACCGTTAAGCGTGATTTAGTGAGCGGTTGAATGATGGTAACGAACGGTTTTTTTTAAACCAACACAATTAATCAAATTAAGAACACGAGATTAGACAACAAACCTTTTGGAAAAAAATTTTGGTCGCGGCATTTTTTTCTTCGCGTTGGATGAAAAAAATTAAAACTTCTATTGTTAATTTTCAATTGAAAATGCTATGAATTATTCAGGGAGTGTACTTCATGCGTGATGCATGGAGCAACGGATACCTCACTTCGTCATTAAATTTTGATTCGTTTAAAAATCGTCGAGAGTCGATGAAAAAAATTTAATTTATTTTTTCCGTTTCAGGTGAGCGTTTACAGTTAAAAGAGGTGAAAACACGGGTGATGGACCGGATCGTTATTAACCGTAAGTGGAATTTCATTAATTTGTCGAAAATTAATAAGATCAATCCATGGGAAATATTTTTGCGGGAGAGCGAAAAAATAATTTTTTTCTCAAGTGCTCTTCGCGCCGCGTTTTGACGAATTCCGTCAAAACTAAATCTCCATTTTTTAGTGCTTTTTCCTCGAAAAACGCATTCGTGCGTTATAATTTATCAGATTCAAAAGGGTTCGCTCGTTTTTTATTCATTTTTTCGCTCTTCATAAATCCGTTTTATGTAAAACATATAGCTTCCGACGGACCTTATCTCATCCTCCATGTTTCATTTTCGCGGATGTCATGCTACATTATACATTTCAACTGTCATGGAACGAGAGGGTTGATTCTCTCGGAGCCTTCTTGGTTGCCGGTAAAATACTTTCTCTTGCTAGTATTATCTATTTATCCGAGTTTGGAATTTTTTGTTTTTTTTAGGAAATAAAAAATATTTATTTTTCTTTATCATTTCTTTTTTTATTTTCTAACTTTTAATCTACTAAAGTGTCAAAATATTTTTAAACGTTCGTGATCGCTCTTAACCGTCCTGTACAAAGTGAACATTAAAATGCATTTTTTCAAATTGATAATAGAGATGTATGGAGGTATATTATCGCTTTTAACCGTTGAAACGGAGAGAAAAAAACATATTTTTTCTTAGTTGGGGTTGGTTATGGGAATTTCAGGGATAATAACTACGCGAAAATAATTCTGAAAAAATTGTCTTTTCTATTTGATAGGAATAAAGCCTTTGTTGACTGTGATGTTGCGTCGATTTACGGTCGCATTACATTAGATTCAGAGCGCTTGGAACGCGTCTTATAAGACCAGTTTGCCACTTTCCATCCATTTCCTTCTTGCAATAAGAGGGGAGCCGGCATTAAGTGGACTCACGGACCGAAATGTCGCGATGCTAGTCCCTTTATCGTTACACGTCCGCAGCGGCAGCTTCAGAATTCTTTTGGCCCTGGGGAAGAGATTCGTTTGGGTTTCCTTAGACCAATGTTTCCCAACCTTTTTGGAGCCGCGGACCCCCTACGAAGTCTCACAATTTCTGCGGGCCCTTCCCCATATAAAGTTCATTCATTTTTCATCAGTTGTCTCGTATTTTCACTTTGAAATATTAATCAAAGCTGTGCGCGGGATCAAACAAGTTATAATTATGAATAATCGTCTTGTCCTACTTAACTCGCGGAACCCCGAGAAATAACGCGCGGACCCCTAGCGGTCCGGGGGCCTCCGGTTGAAAAACACTGCCTTAGACTATATGCAAGTCGGGTGTTTCAGATTTAAGTTGAACTTTGCTCTACTTATGAAGCTGATTTGAAAGTATGTGAATTATGACTTCTGTTTACCGTAAAAAAACGAATACGTAGAGTTTGAGCCACTTCCTTGTAAATTTAGTGTTAATTTTTTAGCGAAATTTGGACCCCCTCTAACAATAAACGTTGAGCTCCGGTCGATTGCCCCATTTGCCCATCCCTAAGGCGGCTACTGACGTCCGTAGGCTAGGCATTCCGGCCGGTGTATTTCTAATTGAATGGCGTTCGTCACTCGATATATCTTCTGACAGCCATTTGAGCCGACTCATTCCCTACTTTTGACATAAATAGTCTTATTCGACTTATGGATTCGACCATAAATCGGCTAGCTCGTTCAAATTCATTTGGCATCAACGACCCGCCGCAGCGACGATCGAGTACCAATTTGGAAATCATTCGAATATGGCCGTAGTTGAACGTCGATTTTCATATACATAATACAAATTGGGTTTATGTATATATCATCATCATCATAGGTAATCTGTCCGTATACAGATTCTTGATTTATAATGGTTAAACCTGGTTCTCTACATAGTACTCATATTTTCCGCAGTCTTCTTCATGTCATCTTCCTCTTTCGAACCGTCTATTAGCTGAGGCCTTTTCCTACATCTTTCTCATTTTCCTTCTAACACATCTTTAATCCTGCTCTTTCTCTCCTCAGGTAATGTCCAATCCAGTTCGACTTCCTCTTTCTTATAGTCTGCATAATCATTCGCTTCTCTCCTATTGTTGAGTACTTCCTCGTTTTTATCCTATCAGTCCATTTTATTTTCAGCATTCTTTTCATGCCCACATTTCGAAGTTTTACAAGTACTATTTTATATCAATATTCCTTAACGTCCGTGTTTCTGCCACATACAAAGGTATACTTCATACATAGCATTTTATTTACTTCTTACTGATATCCTCTATATTTCTCGTTATAGTAGGAGTTTCTTTCTTCTGAGAGCGGCTTTTGCTTTCGCTATTATAGTTCTTATTTCATCGGTACATTTTTGTTCTCTCGTCATGTGCCGTCATACTATTCGCAGGAAGCCCAGAAGAGCTCCGCAGAAAAACTGAGGAACTGGAGCAGTCAAACCCACAAGCTGGACTGAAAATGAATCTTAATAAAACAAAGGTCATGTTCAACTCCTTCACAAATCCCTAGAAGATATCGATCAACGGAGCAGAACTCGAATAAGTAATAAATTACGTTTACTTGGGTCAGCTCATTACTACCGACGGATCACTTCTTAGAGAAATCAACCGGAAGGTGAAGTTGGCATGGATTGCTTTTGGCAGGAATGCAGGTATCTTTAAATCAAATATCCCAGTCTTTCTGAAAAGGAGATTGCAAGACCAATGTGTCTGCCTGTTTTGGCCAATAGTCCAGCGCCTGCAAACAACACACAGGTGCATGGAGAAATGTATGCTTGGGATCACCCGAAGAGACCGCAAAAGGAACGACTGGGTAAGAAAGAAGACGGGAGTCTTTGACGTAATTAAAAGAGTAAAGGCGCTTAAGTGGCAGTGGACGGGTCACATTGCTAGAAGAAATGATTGGACTTCTAGTGTCATAGAATGGATCCCAAGAAACACCAAGAGGCCGAAAGACAGATGGGACTGAGAGCTTGTGAAGTTCTTAGGCCCAAATTGGGAAGGGAGGCAGCAGATAGGGAAAACCTCACCCCCTCTGCATCCTCCAATCCGCACTACCCTTCCACCCCCATGCCTCCACTCAGTGTCACTTCCATCAGTTGTCTCTCCTGTGTTGACGAAGGGATCACCCCTGAAAACTTTTTTGTGTGTTTTACGTGTGTCACTTCGAAACCCCCAGCAGCTATATATATATATATATATATATATATATATATATATATATATATATATATCTAAAGAAGAAGCCAAAGGCAATGCAGTGTAAAGATTACAGAACTATAAACCTTCTGTCACACACATCGAAGATCATCACCAGGATTCTTAATAAAAGGCTGGAGAAAAAGGCAGAAGAAATAATAGGGGAAGATCAATTCGGTTTCAGAAAAGGACGAGGAACTAGAGATGCTATAGGAGTAGTTAGAATCATATCAGAAAGGGCAATAGAATAGTCAAGATATCTGCGCATGTTTCGTAGACTGGCAGAAGGCCTTTGATAGAGTAAATTGGGTAAAGTTGATGAAGATATTAAAGGATATAGGTGTAGACTGGAAAGACATGAGACAGATTAGGAATCTATATGAGAATCAGGTTGTAAAGGTCAGGTTTGAGAATGTGGACACCTGCGGAATAAATATCGGTAGAGGAGTAAGACAAGGCTGCTGCCTATCGCCAACCCTATTCAATATATATATGGAGAAAGTCTAATGGAAGAAGCTTTAGAAGGCACGGGATTTCAAAATTGGAGGAAGGATTATAAGAACAGTGAAATACGCAGATGATCAAGTACTTCTAGCAAGAAAGGAAGAGGAGCTACAAAAAATGATAAATAGACTAGTGATAACAGGTAGAAAATACGGTATGGAAATAAATACAGAAAAATCCAAGGTCATTCGAATATCGGGTAAAGAAGAGAATCTGAACATAACTATTGGGGGAAAGCCATTAGAACAAGTTTCAGAATATAAATACCTTGGAAGTATCATAACACGAGAAGCAAAATGTACGGATGAGATCAAAACTAGAATAGAAAAAGCAAAAGCGGCTTTCAGGAGAAAGAAACACCTATTTACGGGAAATATAAGGGAAGATATCCGCAAGAAGTTCATAAACTGCTACGTATGGAGTATAGCTTTGTACGGGGCAGAAACATGGACGCTAAGGAGAAATGTCATCAAATATTTGGAAAGCTTTGAAATGTGGACTTGGAGGATAATGCTGAAGATAAAATGGACAGATAGGATGAAATACGATGAAGTGCTACGAAGAGTAGGAGAGAAGTGAACGATTATACAGACTATTAGAAAGAGGAAGGCAAACTGGGTTGGACATTACCTGAGAAGAGAGAGTATGATTAAAGATGTGTTAGAAGGAAAACTAGATGGGAAAAGGGAAAGAGGTAGGAAAAGGTTTCAGCTGATAGACGATTTGAAAGGGAAAGAGAGTTATCAAGATATAAAGAGGACAGCGGAAAATAGGAGTATATGGAGAACCAGGTTTAACCAAGAATAATCACGGACCTGTCTACGGACAGACTACCTATGATGATGATATATATATATATATATATATATATATATATATATATATATATATATATATATATAACAACTTACGGAAAAGGAAAGGTAAAATAGATATATGGATGTCAACAAGGTGTTGGGATGAGAAAACCCAGTGAACACTCACCAATCAGACGACTTCAGGTTGGCGAGGCCCCGGGGATGTCGAAGCGACACACGTAAAAGAACACTAAAACACAGAAACATCACAAAGGTAGAAGCTTTCGGAATTATTCCTTAATCAGCTACAGAGAGAGAATCTCTCTCTGTAGCTGATGATATGATATGAACTGTATTCCTCAATTTCCCCGGCCTCGTTAAAAGTCGTTATTTATAGAACACCAAAACAGTTGAGTGTCTCTAATCCTGAAACATCCCTGGTTCGGATTGGTTCCGAAGTTTTGAGTAATCTAAAAAAGGTATCCTTGATTGGGAAACGCGGCTTGGGTTTAGATTTTTCCACTCTCTTGTGTTCCCACACCTTATGAAAGAATTTTTAAAATGTGAATAACTTCCGTAAAACGGAAAAAATTCCGGTTCATGTAAGATTTAGTCCGCATCGGATACACAAAACTGTTTGTAGAGGTATCGCATACGTAGACACCTTTTTTATATTATCTAGTCTCTTCCCTCGCTTTACTTACTTATACCATTGTGTTAAAGAAACAACATCATGGTGTTGATGCAGTGTGTAGTGACAATACAATCATTATTCACTAACTACCTGTGGTTCGGAGCGCCTCCGAACTTTCTGGATTGCGGAGGCTTAACTGTATTTACGTAAGGTGCCGCAACGGAGTAATCAATCAACTTAATACGTCCTATTTCCTTCTTAAGAAAGAATTGAAGCAGCCGACTGGGGCGGTAAAACTCCAATTATTTCAGGTATATTCCTAAATGTTTTTATGCGATAAATAAGTTACATCGGTCTCTACGACGAAAGACAGTCACTTCGGACATAAATCCTCGCGGGCGTTGCGCAGGAACCAACCCCGAGTCGGTCTCCAAAGAGAAATAGAAATGCGCAATTCGGCGTTTCTTGTTCCGGAGAGAAGGGCGAAAAAGAGGGAGAAATATAAAAGAAAAAAATCCGACGCATCTTGATGAAATTTTCGGGACCTGGAATTAAGTCGAAAAGCCGCCCGAGAAGAACTTTTTTTCCATTACGAGAAAGAGAGAGAGAGAGAAATCGCATCAGTTCCATCGCAGGATCTCCTTAGCTGTTTGTTGCGCAGTTTCTATTTCCTCCATCCTTTCCTCTCCTCTCTCCTTCCTCCACTCACTCGTCAAAGAACCTTCTTCTTTTCCCGTCTCAGTCTCACACAGGATTTCCTACTTCTTCTCGCACGCTCCTCTCTCTCTCTCTCTCTCTCTCACGGATCGCATTTCTAGAAAAGGTTTCTTTTGGGGTAATCAGACATCAACGTTCCTCCTCATAGTTCTCCCGGAGATCGAAACAGGGAGAGAGAGAGAGAAGAAGAAAGAAGGTGAGGAGGAATTTTTTATTTGGGAGATGAAGGATGGAGAGTAGTTTGGGAGTGAGGGAAGGAGAGAGGAGAGGAGCCTGCCGAGAGAAAGAGAAGATTCTGAGGAAAAAAGGGTAAACAAAGGGTGGGAACAGATGAAGGGGATTAGGTAAGAAAGAGCTGAAAAGGAGTGTGGAGAGAATGAGCGGGGAGCGGAGTGGAATGACAGCAGTAGAGTGGGAGCGGGACGCAGAGTGCAAAGCAAAGAAGTTCTTAAAGAAGATGATGCCGACGAAAGGGATTCTTTTAACGAGAAAGCGAAACAAAATAAAATGGAAAGAAAATTGAAAACGGTCGGGAAGCAAGCGTGAATGAGGTGCGCGTGCCAGAATGGAATTGGTGGAACGAAAGAGAGGAGGAAAAGGCGGCATCGGAAGGAGGGGTTGAAATGGTGTAATTATACATACGGTGATCGGCAAAGGGAAGGCTTATTGAGTCCTTAATTGAAAAGAAAAGAGTTTGAGCGGCAACAAAGGCGGAATGGGGAGTTTTTAAATCGAATTAAATGAACGTGTATAAATTGGCGATTCTGTGAGACTTAAGATCTTTATTTACTGAAAGTAGGATGAAGTCCTTGGGCCAATACGGGAACAGCACTCGTTTCTTCCAGGAACAGAAAGAATCAGGGATTCGACGAGAAGAGATCTCGGGAAAAAACAGAAGCGGTGATGTAAATGGAGAGGAGGAGGAACGGGTAGAATAAAAGGGAGAGGCTTTGGAGATAAAGAGGAAATTCATGGATGAGTTATCGAGCTTACTTTATGGCTGGATTCAATTGAAAAACTGTGTCTATCCGATAGCCATAAAAATTTTGGAAAAGCCGGGTGAGCATTTTGGCCAGAAAACATCCGTCGTCAGTGGCGATTCACCGACAAGAAATTATTTCTGTAGAGGGATGCTTAGCGTGCCTGCCTCGCGAGTTCTAATACTGCCAAGGGCATGTTTGTCTTTGTTAGCGTTAATAAAGGTGAAATACTCCTTTAGCCAAACAATTAGAGGGTTACAAAACCCAATGCATTTCGCCCACAAGGTGGGCATCGTCAGGGGTAAAACCTGTTTCAACAGTGACTTGGAGCCAACTGCAAGGTTTGAAACGGAAAGTATTAAGAAGACGACCGAGAAGCAAGTGAAGCGCGGAAAGATTTTTCGGCGTGTGTGTCGTTTAAATCTGTCAGTTTGTATAGGGTCTTGTTGAAATCTGTGTCCGTGTTCATAAGTGTATCGCGGTTTTTGTAAATGTGAAGGTTTTCTAACGAGTTTAGTGAGTTATTGGCTGAAGTTATCAATGTTAAATCGTTTACATGTATACTATGACCTGTTTCAAAAATGTGGTTGGCAACGCTTGATTTTTCAAAACGATTATATTTATAGTGAGCCATGTGTTCTTTGAAGCGTGTTATTAGTTTCCTTCTTGTTTGTCCTATGTACTTTTTGTCGCAGTGTGAGAATTGTATTTTATAAATACCGGACTTGTTCAAAGATTCTGTTGTGTCTTTTGTACTGCCCAGTAAATTTTTCAAATTATAAGGATTTGTATATGTTATGGTATAATTCTTATGTTTAAAAATTTTGTTCAAGCCTCTGTTTAATGGTGGAAAATAAGGCAATTTTACATATTTGTCCTCTTTTTTGTTGTATAATTTGAGGGAAGTGGCATTGGACAAGGTTTTATTAAAGTTATGTTTTCTCACTAATTTATTAATTAAATTATTATCGTATCCAAGTTTAGCGGCAATTTGTTTTATGTGTTTGAGTTCCTTTGCATATCTGATTTTATTGAGGGGGACGTTACATAATCTGTGTGTTAAAAATTGAAACACAGCTATTTTTTGGTTCATAGGGTGAAAGGAGTTGTTGGATACGATTGCATTGGGTTTTGTAACCCTCAAATTGTTTGGCTAAAGGAGTATTTCACCTTTATTAATCTTAGCCAAAGTTATTGAGCTACTATCAATTTTGTTAGCGTTATCAAGCTCCTTGTAACAGACAGTTAACGGGCGTTTATGAGGTAGTTAAAAATAAATAGGTTCTCGGTGAATCACCGCTGATGATGGCTTTTTTGTAGCCAAAATGCGCATCTGGTTTCCCCAACATTTTCATGGCTAACGGAGAAACGTAGTTTTCAATAAAAAGTTTAAACGAGGATATGTAACAAACAGATGAAACAGAGAAAAGGCAGGGAGAAATCCGAGAGAGTGGTAGGCGAAAGGAAAGGCAGAGGGAAAGAGGGGGGACTTTTAAAAGGGTGAGAGTTAGTCGGGAACTCTCGAAATTAGAGGGAGTGGGTGAGGTGTAGAAGAAGGAAAGGGAATAGATAGACAAGAGAGTGAATAAAGGTTAGGGAGATACGGAGGGAGGGAAGTGGAGGGTTTTACCCCTCTTGAGAGGGGAGAGGATAATAGAGGAGAGCAGAGATCCCCGGAGACGGGCCAGGTGGGTGGAAAAGGGAAAGGAGAATAAGGGATAGGTGTGTGTGTGTGTGACGGAGGATGAGGGCGTCGGAAGAAGAAAAAGGGAAGTATGAAGGGAGAACGAAGTTAAGGAGGAGGTTGGGGTGTTGCTTGTGGGAGAAGATGGGGGCGTAGCACAGGGAGGCAGAGGTCTGGGCCGGACTAGGAAAAGGCGAGGAAGAAGGAGAAAGTGCGTGTCTGCAGAGTAAGGCAGAAGGAGCAGACTGTGACGGCGGGGAAAGGGTTTGTCGGTGGCGTTAGTGGAAGGAGGGGGCCGGTGGGTGGCTCGGGGTACATCCTTTTCTGGAATGAGATGGTCGGATTCATTTAAGCAGGACGTGGAGGGACTTGTGTGGGAGGGTTGGGAAGGTGGCCCCGGCGTGTGTCTCAACGACCCACCTCTCTACGTTTTGTTCCGTTTTACTTTATTTTTTTACTGCGTGAGCGTAGTTGGATGGGAGGTATACGGGAAATGGCGATGGTAAGAGGGGCGGCGCTTGGGGATTTTTCACTCGGAGCTTTCGTTGTGCCGTAAATCCTCGTAAATTTTTGCGGACGGGGATTCTCTATCCCGTTGCGCGTACGTGGATGTCGGTTTTGAATCTGTTGCTCGCGTAACGTTATGGAGGGGAGGACACATAAACGAGGGAGTTGGAAATAATCCTCGGGGAGGGAATTCTTTTTCTTTTTCGCGTCGTGAAATTTTTGAAAGTGTAAGTGTAAATGCCGCGTTTTGTCTTGGTGGTTTGTTCGAAATTTGGATTTTTCTCGCAGCCGACTTTGACGCTCGATTAAGGGAGGCAAGATTAATGTTATTAGGTGAAGTACACGCAACGGCGGCGATATAAACGAGAAAGATATTGTGGAAGTGCGCGAGTAAGTCCTTTCAAAAGTCCCCTTTAATATTAAAGCGGGCGTTTTACCTGTAATTAATTCCGGATTTAAAAAAAATTAATTCATAGATTACAAGTGGATTATTTACATTTCAATTTTTTATTTGTGCCGTGTTTGGGCTTTCTATCAACATTTGCGAATAATGTTTTAGATTTGAGATATATGTTTTGCAAACTGTTTCCCTCACATTAAAAAGATAGCATTGTTTATCCATTCGTGATACTTACTCGAAACAGTATTAAAATTCGAAAAATATTCAACTTCGATTCGCCATACCCGCGGTACAAAGTTTAATTATTCCTAAAATTTTATTTTAAAATAAAGATAGGGTAGTTTTAATACTTAGATATTACTATATTTACTATTTAGTTCCTTTCTAAATAAACTTATTAATTTATTTATTGATTGCGATTGAAATTTTTGACGATCTCTAGCGAACTGAATTAGTATTTAAAACGTCAAACGGATCCATACTTGTAATCTGTAATTCGGTAATTTTTCCCAGCATGAATGACTCATTTAGCTTAAGATTTTTTGCTCGGCATTTCGTTTTCCTTTTATATCTTCCTCTCGATCGGTTAGACGCAGATTTTTTTTTATTCACGCCATTTTCCGGGACAGTATTTTTTTGAGGGCGGATGTCCGTCGCATCCTCGGTCATATTGCTTGGACACGTACTTGCTGCCATTCTCACACAAAGGAGGGCGAATGGGATTCCACCGTACAACTGTTGCAAAATGCACCAAGAGATCGCCCCATAGCCTCCTTTCTGAACGACGGATTCCCCTAATAATGTATTCTAATCACAATACGGACGCTGGGACCGGGTGACCTCCTGCTCGAAAATCGGTGTGGTAAGGTCCTGAACCATGGTCTGGCACGTTGGGATCGAGCCATAGGCTCCGTCCATTTCGTATCGTTTTATTTATTTCGAAATAAATCCGTTAAAAAATCTAGCTACGGAAGTACGAAAAAAGGAAGCGTAATTTTCGGCTTCGAATCGATTTTATAACTAGATTTCGCGTGTTTTTTTCCTTGCGCAATGCGCGGGTTACGTTCTCAGAAAAGGCCGCGTTGCCCAAATGTATAATCTCGAATGGAGGAAATCACGTTTTAGTTTTTGGCTATGAGCTACCTCACGTTACATACAGGCGTAAAATGTGATACTCGCAAAATTCGCGGCCGTGTGTTGCTAAATTTTAAAGAGGTAAATAATTGCAATTTAGTGAACCGTGCGTCAAGTTCAGGTGGGTAAACCCTCAATGAGCAAGGTTATCTCTATATCGAGTCTTTTGTAGCGAGTGTTTTAAATTTCTTCAAATAATACTATAAAATATTTATTTTTTAACCTTAAATATTCAACATCTCCTAATGTCCCATTACTGGCGATTAAGCTATTTTTTGTTTTTGTTGTAAATTATAAAACTTAGGTTGGTACGGAAGGGGATGGGAGAGCATTTGCGTTGGATTTTGAGTGTAATTTAATTTTCCATTTCCACTCAAACGTTCTGATAAAAGTAATTATAATACGACAATGACCTTCTGTTATCAGTTATTGACGCGGAAAAGTTTTGCAGAACCTCAGATTTTCAAATATCTGATGATTTTCTCGGGCGTTCATTTAACACAATCTTGAAACGAATTTGTCTTGAGAGCGTGACAATTTGACGAAGTGATATTTTAAACCGTAATCCTTTCACGGCAGAGAGTGAGAGAGAGACAGAAGTACTTAGTAATGACAGAGAAGAATGCGTCTGAAGAGAAAAGACTTTTTCAGGAGGGATACTTCGAAGCAGACGTTTGTGAGCGCCTGCACGATGCCTTCCCATCTTGCCCAGGTCACGTGTGCGAAACAAAGGAAGGTCGCACGTCGCCAAACGCGTTATCTCCTCCCCTTTTCCCTCCTCTCTCTTTTTCTCTTATTTCCTTCTCCCTCCTCTCCTTTTTCTATTATTTCCTTCTCCTTTCCCCTTCCTCTTTTCTCCCTCCTTCCGAAATCCCCATCACTTCCCGTGTCTCCCAGACGTCGAATCGCTCGGAATTTAATTTCTCCTAGGTGGACATTTTGGACAATGGTGCACGAAAGAAGCCCGAGCTCTCTCTCTCTCTCTCTCTCTCTCTCTCTCTCTCTCTCTCTCTCTCTCTCTCTCTTCTCTCTCTCTCTCTCTCTCTCTCTCTCCTCCTCCTCCTCTTGGAAAAAGGAACGTTCCAAAATGGGATGCGGGATTATCGTTTATAAAAGAGGACTTCTCTCGCTCTCTCCATCGCCTCCCATTTCTATCCTCTCTTCGTTCTCTTTCTCCCGCTCTCCTTTTGTGCCCCACCTTTTCTTTTATATTTTATTCTTGTCTAGGTGTTCTTCTCTTTTATATCCATTCTCATTATTCGGTTTATTTTCTTGTTATTTATTTGATCATACTAGTACATATTCGCTATTTTTCACCTTAAAAGTTTATTAGAGCTTATAAGTTGTTGCAATATTTAAGTTTCACTAAATATTAGCGTTAAGTATGCTAAAGTTTCATTGGGCTAGAAATTAGG
This sequence comes from Tanypteryx hageni, assembly GCA_028673005.1. Taxonomy (NCBI): domain Eukaryota; kingdom Metazoa; phylum Arthropoda; class Insecta; order Odonata; family Petaluridae; genus Tanypteryx; species Tanypteryx hageni. The sequence continues at coordinate 185,292,623 of CM054113.1, read as the reverse complement.
TATTAATTGAACTTTTGGGAGTCCTTTCATACGCAATAACAGTTTTCGTCTGGCTGAAATCGATACAAGGAAATTTTCTTATATTCGTCAATCACGTTGTATACAGAAATTTTTAAAAAAATATGGCGCAAAATTATATCAGAAGAGCCGACTACTTCTTTAAGTAATGCTTTATAATATTTTAGAGAAGAAATATGTTGTAGATTTCATAGATAATATTTATGGAATTTACTGCGCTTTCAAGTGTTTCCTCATGACTCACCGGCTGCGATCGCAGTTTCTCTCTCTTCCTCGCAATAAACCTCTGCATTGAACCTAAAATTTTATTAACACTCGTGTCTACACTCTTCTTTATTCGCCAAATCCTCCGTCCCCGTTATACCTACATTATTGCCCTCGCTCTTCTCTTATGCATTTCTCTAAAAAGGTCTTTCCTTTATTTTCGCCCGAGTTAAGGCCAACATTGAGCGTCTGTCTCGTTCCTTTTCTTTCATTGTCCGCCGCTTTAAAGAACAATTTCCTCCGCATCTCGTGTGATGTCTCTTTTATACCGTTCGGATGTGTGCGTTTTCCTCTTGCGAGGCAAGAGGAGACTCGCAGATGGAATGGTGGCAGAAATGACATATCCGCGCAATATCCCGAGGGTGGAAAAGGCACGAAATTGAGCGACAACAGATTCATTAACTTGAGGAGCGAATAGAAGGATTTTGTTCCGTAAGATGTGTGGGAGAGAGGGAGATGGAGAAAGGAGGGGGTGTAGCGGAGGGGAGTTGGTTTTTAGTGTTTCCTTTGAATCGCGAGACGCGAAAGTCGCTCCCTTCGCATCAGGCTGCTGGGATAATGTTCAGAACTAAAAAGAGTAATTAATTAGATCCCTCGAAGAAAGGGACGTGACTTGAGAATTATGCGCTCACAAATGCTGGAAGTATAATTGCGAATTTCGCTCGAATCAAAGGTTGTAATTAGCCGTTCACGTTGAAGCTATGTCAGTTTTGTTGTTGTCTTAGCTACGGTTTGAAAGCGTCGATGCGATTTTTTGTTTTGCTACATAGATTTTTTGAGACAGAATGTGTGGGTGATTTTAAAATACAACCATTTTCAATGTATTGCAATTTGCGGCCTTGGCTTAATTTTTTTAATCCAAGAAACCTACGTAAACTCTTCACTTAGTAATTTCACGAAAGGCTTGTGATTGTCGTTTATATAAAGCCCAATCGAGAAATTCAGTACTCAAGTTAAGACAAAGACAGTCAAGTCAAGTTGACACTCTGAACATTAAGAATTTAAGGCGTGACCCTATATAGCGGAGCGATTAACCCTCTCTTTGCAAATATACATTTTTAGAGGCGCTGGTTAAAATCTACGGATGATTCTGTTAGTAATTTACATAATATTCGAAGAGGATTTTTCAGGATCACCAAGTCTACTCGCCTAATTTAGACCTTAGATAAATATAGCACTCCAATTTCGCGGCATAAAACTTGAACCTCATCTAAATTGAAACTAAGCGTCTGGCAGTATTGTGCGTCTATCCGCCGAAGTAATTATGAAAATTTGAGATTAAACCGCAATTAAACTTTAGTGTGAGAATGCCATTACCGCGTAAAATTGCAGAATATGTAAAAAGCATCTCGTTAAATACTCAACTGAGCGAACAAAAGTTCAACAAAATAATTAAATAGATATTTTTGTGAAATAATTTTTCCCGTAAAACGTAAGGTTTACGATAAATTTAAAGAAAAGGATATAATCGTATTTATGTAATTATACAATTTTCGATGTTCTTTTGTTCATTAAAACAATATTAATTACAAATTTTACAACTCAGGAACCGCTGGACATATTTTAATGAAATTTGGTATTATGGAGTTTTACTAAAATTTGTCGGCCGATTCCAATTTTGATTAAAATCGGACTACAATAACGACAACTTTACATGAAGACCTTCACGTAGCTTACAATGTTCTTCTGTTTCAACTCTGGAACCGCTCGACGTATTTTAATGAAATTTGGTATTGGGAAGTTTTACTAAAATTTGTCGACCGATTCCAAGTTTGGTTAAAGTCGGACGATAATTACAACCACTTTACATGAAGAACTACATGTAGCTTACAATGTACGTTTCAACTCGGGAACCGCAGGACGTATTTTGACGAAATTTGGTATTGGCGAAGTTTAATTTGTCGATCTCAAAGAACGCATTTGAAACTCTGTGCACTCCGACATGGAGTACACCTTTCCATACTTGTTTTAAATCGCTTATGTATTCAGTTTGCCTGTCCTTACATAAATCTGTACGAGCAATATCAGTCAAATCCTGCAACTCGGAGAAGACAAATTTTCAGGATCGGACGATCTTTATGAGAGATAGACATGGTAAAATTTGGTGGATCTAGAACAGTGGTTCCCAAACATATTTATCCCGCGAACCCCCTTTCATAAAAATGCAAATCTCGCTAATCCCCTCTTAAAAATATATAATTTTTAAGGATCACCATCTTAACCTGAATATCAGTGGCGTAGCCAAGGAAGCTTTTTACGTGTTTAAACGCCCCCCTTCAGTTATTAAAATTAAAATACTTCAATTTTTCGTGTAAATTAAACCTCAAGAAAAAGTGATTAGAATGTCCTCATTAAAATTTTGTTCCAGACCGCGACGTAGAATTCAATTCAATTGGTATTTAAAATTACCACTTTGCTATAATAATGTAATCATTAGCTCAACATATTATGTGTTACTATATAATCAAAGCAAAAACTCGGCCCAAACTAACGACAACCTTTAACACGTAAATGCGGCAATAATGCGATTGTCGTTTCTCATCGTTGAATAACCTGAAAAATTCTGGATCAGAAGCTAAATAAATTTCACACTAATTCGTCCTGGATTCGATTTCTCTCTACGACAAAAATAAATTTTGTTTATCTACGCGTAGAAGCGTGTCTCATTAAGTTGTTAAATTTAAGAAATCTTAAAATGAAAATTTAATATATTCCACCTTCAATCATATGTTAAACAATCGTATGATTTGAAAACCTATGAAAGAAATATTCCTTTATTTGAACCGGCCCCGTTATTGCATACAATGATTAACATAAACCGTGCAATAAGTTACGTTGGACAAACGCCATTACGGCATTTTTTTCCACGAACCCCCTGAGTCTTCTCGCGAACCCCCTAAGGGTACGCGAACCACAGTTTGGGAACCTCTGATCTAGAATCAACGGCTGGGAAGTAATTGGTGTCTTTTTTCGATCCCTTTATTTCATTTCTATCCCTCTCCCCATAAGAAAACCATGAAATCGGCGCAGGACATTATAAATATGCATTTACAATTAATTAAAATTAAGATAGGAGCTAGGAACATCAACAGTTCTATAGATGAAATAATTAGGTTATATATCTAAAACAATTCAAAACCGTGTTGAATGAGAGCAAACAATTGTTTTTAATCCAAAAAAGATGGGAAATTTTCCGGTTTTTAACAATGGGAAATATCAACTGCCTTGGCAGTCTTGTCTTTTTGTCTTTCTGTATGTAATGCTTTTTTATCGATTAAATCTCAAAAACGGTAAGAGATAATGGTTCGAAATTTTCAAGGAATGCTTATTTCACACATTTTAAGACAGTGAAGAAAAGAAATTTTGTAGAAAGTTCCGGGTTTGACTCCAAGGAAGGCATTTTTATTTCCCATAAGGCTACGCGTAAAAATCGAATTTTGAACCTGTAGGTATTTATTCTGTTGGAAATAAAAATTAGAAAAAATTGATCTTCGATCTTCGGACCTGGACCGTTCTAAAGAAAAAAATTTGGTTTCTTATTCTATTAAGTATTTTTTGACTGCAGTTCTAAATCGCACATGATTATCGTTTAAATTATATATTTAGGAAAAATTTTGGCATTTTAACCAACCACATTGTTAAACCTCGAAATCCTATACTTATTTCAATCCGTATGGGTGGAAACGTGTTTTGAATAATTTCAATACGAGAGAGAGAAGGAAGGAGAGGGAAATGATTTTCATAGCAACCAATGTAAACAACATTCGTTGCGTTATTTACGAAAAGGAATTCATTTATAAAGTAAGTAATTTTCCATTGATAAAGTGGTCTCCCCTATAATTTTGTTGTTAATGTTGCTTTTAGAATAAAAATATACTCACTCTATAATACTGGTGCTGTTTGAACGGATATTTCTTAAATTAATTAATTAATTTATGAAGGTTCTAAGAAAACCAATCAAGTTTTAAACCATCATATAATGGGCATATATATATATATATATATATATATATATATATATATATACATATATATATATATATATATATATATGCACACACACATACATACAGGGTGTTCCTAAATTATACCGACAAAATGATAGGGGTTGTAGGGCGGCATGCCCGATGTGCGAAACACCCGGTCCCTGTGTCCGGAGCAGTTTCTTGTTCGAGCTACGAGGTGAGAAATCTCGAACCGAAACACCTGGTGTTAAGGCAACCCATCCATTGGGCAGCTTGCTCTCCGTATCTCAATCCTCTGGATTTTTTTGTTTGTGGTCACATCAAGAGCCTCGTGTATGAAAATGCGTTGGTTTTTGTGCGACGATTTGTCGAAATTTTAGGCCGATATTTTTGGCGTGACACAGAAAAAATGCAGTCGGACCTTCTTCCTCGCATTCAGACTGCTTGTGATTCAATCCGCAACACGGCGGGAATTTTCGAACGAACGAGGCAATCATTTTTCGGAAGATGCATGTTGTGTTTACAGGTTGGGGGTCGCCACTTCGAGCGCCTCCTTTAATGAAGCTTGTCCCGTACTCAGTACGGTAATTTTGCATTAATAAAACATGCTTTTACGTCCCGAAGTTCCTATTTCTTTTTCATGTATTTCGGCAAACACACCTTGCACCGAATGCACCACCCGCAATCCGTACATTCGTGCCTGCAAGCAATACTAAGTAAACAGAGTGAGCAAAAACATTTCACTCAGCACCGAGGCAGCGCATCACAGGTGGCGTACAAAGCACTAAGATTACATTAACATCGGGCACTTAGGTGCGGAATTTCTCACCTCTTAGCTCGAACAGGAAACTGCTCCGGACACAGGGACCGGGTGTTTTGCACATCGGGCATACCGCCCTACAACCCATATCATTTTGTCGGTATAATTTAGTAACACCCTGTAGAGAGAGAAGGCCAGAGAGAGAGAAAGGGCCAGAGAGAGAGAGGGCCAGAGAGAGAGAGAGCCAGGGAGATAGAGAGAGAGGGCCAGGGAGAGAGAGAGAGAGGGCCAGGGAGGGAATGAGGGACAGGGAGAGAGAGAGGGCCAGGGAGGGGGAGAGAGAGAGGGCCAGTGAGAGAGAGAACTTTAGAGAGCGAGAGAGAGAGGGAGGAAAAGAGAGGAGGGTGAGAAAACAGTGCTTATTAGGGAAGCGGAGAAAAAATACAGATATGTAAATTT
>CM054113.1:181182479-181216657 GCA_028673005.1 Tanypteryx hageni | reverse complement strand
CGTACCGCAGGCCTCCCGACTCAAGGTCGGCCGGGCGCCAGGGATTATCCATTTCCCGCCTTAACAAGGTGGAAAAACTTCGGCCGGGCGGCCAGACGAGAGAAAGTGGGGGATGGAAGGATAAAAACGAGAAAATGGAAGAATTTTTTGAGGGAAGGAGAACGGAATTAAGTGGAGGGAAATAAACGGGGAAGATATTGAAGGAAAAAACTTTCCCTTCATTTGTAATTCAAAGGGCGGGATATATGTATACTGTACATCAAATTCCATTTACACCTTTCACCCTTTACATCCTCTCGCAGCTTTGCACCCTTCATCTTTTCGTCTTCATCCAACGCCACGCCCTCTACCCCCTTCCTACCGAAGTTACTACTTCTCCGAGAAATATATTAAGGACACATCCCTTTCCCGCCTAACTCCGCGGGATTTCTCCCGAAGGCGCGGAACGGGTATTGCGTACCGGGAGGGCCAACCTCCTCCCTCTTCCCCCTCTTACTACGCGTTAACCGACCAAACCACCCACCTGCCCTCTCATTCTTTCCCTACCTCTTCCCTCTCTCTTTTTCCTCCCCATCCCACACGTGTGATTTCACCTCCTTCCCTTTTTACACCCACATTTTTCGAGAACGAATCAGCCGTCACGTGGGAGTGTGGGCAGCACGGCGGAATTTTTCTCTTGAGCCGGCCCCCGGAGCGGTTCTGGGGATGCGGGAGAGAGAGAGAGGGTCTTTTTTAAAAAGAATAAAATAAAAATTTTCAAAAAATAAAATAAAATAAACTCGACGATTCGGCCATCGCGGCTTCGAGCCGTATGTGTGTCTTGCGTGTGAACGTACATGTGTGCGTGAGAGCGTGCGTATTGTGGGTGCACGTGAACGCGAATCCGGGAATGCTTTTATATCCCTCCCTCTCCCTCCTCCCCACCACCTAGACCCTACCCACCCCATCCTAGACCGACGAAAACCTACCAAAGGGTTCACACGGGAGAGTATGAGATCAAACAAAGAGGGGGGGTGGAGGAAGGGGGGACGGAAAGCGTGACATTCCTCGTGGCACTAACGTGAGGAGGAGGGAGAATAAAACCCTTCCACAACAATCCTTTTCCTCTCTTCTCTCTCACAATCAGACACACACACACGGCATTTCAGAGCTTTTATTCATGAATCACCTGGCGGAGCCGGGCTGAGAGGATCGAGATTTTTCTCTCCTGGGAGAATGAATAATTTTTGGAAGAGGCAGATGCTTTTTTCCTATGCTATGCTATAAAAGATTCCACCAAACAATAATTTCGGGGATTTTTTCGGAAATAAAACAATAGATCGCCCGACCGGTGATTCACGCTAATTATTTAATCTAGTAAAATAAAATAATGATTCAATATTCATTGAATGCCTTCCAATCAATAGGTAAAACAAGTTTCATTGTTCACAATTTTTTTTTTAATCTAGAAGAAAATCTCTTGGAATTAATTTCTTATGAGGTGGCAACCCTACTGACAGCTGATTCACTCGGGATGCCACTGATAATTTAATTTTAATATTTTTGTTAATAATATTTTGCTATATTATTTTTATTTTAAATTTCAGTGTAAAATGGCCAGAGCTGTACGTGAAATACTTCAATAAATTCATAATGTTCCTGAATGAGCATTGTTTCCATTATTTACCAATTATCCGACTTTTCGGTTTATCCGACGGTCCTTTCCTCCATAAAGGTCGCATAATCGAGGTTTTACTGTACCAACAAATGGATGCGTCCAATGGTTGTAATACCCGTATGTAAAAATATAAAAACCTTGTTTCTGTTCATCTTTGAAAGGGTGACGAGCGGAAAAAATGTTTGGAAACCACTGCTATAAAGATTCGGCAAATACTAGGCACAATACTCCCTTACTGAATACAAAACATTTGACGCGGCGATAATTTCAAGAGAAACCATTATTCCGTTCAAATTTAACAACAGCATCCATGAATATCATCCCGGTGAACATCTAAAATTAATACAGGTATCCAGTCTTGTTTTGCTTCCACAAATATTCCAAATCGTCAAAAGCAAAAAAGTATTACGAGGTGTTGCCGCTGTGCAAAATGACAAGACGCGATATCAATTTACCGGATCTACTGTTAAATACTGCCAGAACTTAGAGAAGAACTAACATAACTGAAAGTTAATTCAGTGGTAGAGGCAAAAGCTTCGACTATTTCACCGTAACGAAGCAGTAAGAAAAAAATCTTTAGATGCACAACAGAAAAACAGTAAATTTTTCCCAGCTAATAATATTACAGTGACTTTGATTTTCCTCCACAATACTAAAGATTTTACAATATCAGAAAAGCCAATTTCTCGAAGATTTTCTAAGCGATTCTAAATTCACTTGACGGATACTGAATACATGTTTTCGCTGAATATAGCCAAAATTAGCCCAAGACGAATAGACGCAACCACTAACATGGGAACACAAGAAAAAAAACCGCGTAAATAATGACGCCATATACCTGAAGAAGAAACAGTTTCTGACGACACTCGCAAAAGGGGCATAAAGCTATCACGCCGCATGATATATTTCCGTCGAATAAGGACATTCTCAGAACTTAAGGGCATATATTACGGAAGAACATGAGGCGACACAGTCGGCTTATTCCAATATTCCACGACTCTTGAAACCTGTTTCCAACACGTAACACACGTTAAAAGGCAAGATAGGTCGGGTTAAGGAATCATCAAAAAAGCGCTAACATTCGTAGCGAGATAAGAAGCACTTTACAGTCAACGTTGGAAAACCTGGCGGTTTATATAGATGGCATGTTACAAGAACATCTTGAGGTGCGGGAGATTCATTCCACTCACCTAATGGCTGTCACTGGCATCTTACAAGACACAAGCGCTGAGCGCAAACTGAGAGAGAGAGAGGGAGAGAGTGGGTGAAGGACAAGAACGCCACGGAGAGAGTGTAGGTATCTCGGACTAGGGATGCAAAAGGGACCTTTGGATGGCAGAGTTCAAACAATAGAGGCAAACAAGAGAAACAGGATAAACCAAACGTGTCTAGAGAAAACTTGTCTGTAAACCGATAACGACATCCTACGCGGCGTCGAGAAACACATTTTTTGCAGACCTCGTTTCGGTGAAAGCAACTACTACTTTCAAGTAAGCGTGGATGGAACATTTTCTTTAACGAAAACGACTAATTAAGAAACGGATTGCGTTAAATTTAAACTCCGATTTTTTTGGCTAAGGGTTTTCTGCCCTTTCGAAACAGCGGCGATTCACTGATATAATATTCCAAAGTAGAACTTCTAGAAACTCTTAGATAATGCCATTGATGACGGTTGCTTTGTAATCGAAATGAGCACCCACTATCCTCAACCTTTTTAACGGCTACTAGAAGGATATAGCTTGTGTTTCATTTCAGGCGAAATATGAGCTCGATAATTCTCTCTCAAGATGATGACTACAAAAATTTTAATTATCATTTCGTCTCCATAGACAACCTGAGGAAGTATTAATAAAACTAGTGGTATCCGCAAAAACTTTTGAAAAGTCAATCAGAAATCTACATGTTTAAAAGTAATAATAGCCAATTTCTCCTAATAAAATTAGACAAATGATATTTTGAATGTCACGTTTGTTTTATAATTTATATGTGCAATTTTAATTGACTTTCCCATACGAAAAAGGTCAAATTCCAGTATTGAAATAAAGAAATATTTATTCTTTTGGTCAATCGTTAAAAATGCCCACAGCCCACACTCAGTTTACTGAATAATAATAACCTTTAATTATTAACTTTGACATTGCTACAACTATAATTTCGATGCTTCATAAACAGCGCGAAACGCAATTATTTTGTCTATTTGAAGGCTTAATAGACGCTAATTCAATCGGAGGCAACAGTACGGGTCGCCTTGGCAAAACCCGTAAAGAGTACGAAAGAGCCATAAAATTTCGAAAAGAAATGCGTGTTTCTGAGGAATTATTCCGTGTAACATCAAAACATCGCAAGAACAAGATATTTTATAGCTTTAGCCGTCGAATAAAGCAAAATTCGGTCCATATTTACGTATTTTAATGAATGAAAGAAATAAACCTAGCACCTTGAAAATTCGGAACTCCTGTGTAAACATATGGAAAAATATAATCGTCTCCCGGAATCGAATCCGGGACAGTTGCATAAACGAAAATAGTTTTCCCGAGGTCTCCTAGTTGGCAGAAACAAAATGGAGTTTACAACATTTCTCTATGACAAACTGTTCAAGAGGTAAAAAGGTGGGACGGACGGACGGACAGACATTGAGTAATTATATATAAAGATATTAATATAATCTCTCCTTATGCAACCAAGGCTCAGGGAAAATTATACGCAGGATGAATAGGTACTCACGATGGTAGTTTAAATTATACAAAAATTAACACTTCGCCCACACAGCAAGATGCGATCATTATTGCAAAATTTTGAGTCGACAGTTACTTAGATGAACATATAATGGAATTTTGACAAACAAAATTGCGGATTCGTGCTCAGAGGAGTGATTACTATGCAAGAGATATTGCGGCGGATTCAAATCACTACATCACGCACGATCACAATAAAGTATTTTCTCCCTAACCCAAATATTTTTCCCTATTCCAACCCTTTTTCCCATGAGACCAGCAAAGAACTTCGTTTCACAGGGATAACGACAGTAAAAAGATAAAAATTCGATCGTCCACCCAATACACGAAATAGGAAAAGATTCACGTACCCCGCGTTTAAAAATTCAAGGTCCCGTTCCATCCTTTAACCCATAAATAAATCCTTTCCGACGCCGTAAATCACACCGGAACACCGGTAAATTCCTCCGCTTCCGGCGTCTTTATTCAAATTTACGACGTAATCATTATTATTTGATCCCATATAGTAGAACAACCACGGAGAACGACGCCTCGCAATCCCATCTTCGCTTCGAGGCACATCTTCTCCGCTCTCCTTTTAAGAGAAAAAGATGGGAGCGGACCGCCCTGTCGGCTTGCGCACCAAGGCGGACGGCGGGGTGCGGCGGAGGGTAAGGAGGGAGGAAGGGGTGTGCACATACAAATGGAAGAATCCGGTTACGCCACTTAGCAATGCTAAAATATAGCGATCGAAACCGCCTAGCTCGGCCGATACAAGAGCGAGGCAGCACCCAAAAGGTTGCTCTGCCGATACACACACCACACAATCTGGAAGAGAGCATCAGTGTCCCTTTATGGAAGATGTCGAAGAGGGTACCCTTAAAAACCGCCTGCGAGTGATTCGAAGGGCCGTCGGCGGTCGTTGCGATGGACGGTTCCGAACACGCAACACCGTCGCCTCGCGAAGGACACCGGCAATTTCAATGCCGGCGCTATACGCAGTACTCGGTCACGGAGCCGGATAGAACCGTTTTAAGCCTTAAAAAAAGGCGCGCGCGCAAGTGGACGCATATGAGCCCATGTTTTATATTTCGGTTATCATCATGATATTCTTTTTTCTATTTATTTATACTGATGGAAAATACTTTACAATGACATATTAGGGCAAAAAAGTTATCATTGAACAAAAATAACAAAGCTTATATAAAAAATGATTATGGTATAATGGTCTCTCGAATATACAGGGTGTCCGGCGACTTTATGTCACAATTTCGGGATCTTATTCCTTAAGTGATTTTGAGTAAAAAATGTCATATGAATATGGGTCCGATTCTCATTTGTTACAGAGCTACGGGTAATTGAAATTATCTCGTACATAGATTTGTACAACTTAATGGCTGAAAAAATGCGTTGTTTAAATAATTATTCTTATAAATTGTTAATTGTTGAAAAATGTATTATTTAAATAGTCATTCGTTTACATTGATACTTAATCCATTGTTACAACAATGACAAGCATGATGCTTGCACAACAGACGTGGACGTGATTTGCAAGCTCGCAGGCAGCATGTCAGTAGAACGTAAGCTAGCGTTCGGTGTAGTGCGATGTGACGTGTGGTATCGTTTACATTTTCAAATGAAGAGTATGCGGATATGTACTTCGTGTACGGGTTTTGCGATGAAAACTCCGTTGCCACCGTTTACAAATATCGACGACGATTTCCAAAAAGAAGAACACCAGATCGATGTACTTTTATTCAAGTTCACCGACATTTACGAGAAAATGGCTCGTTTACGTGTTTTTGAGAGCTGAACGTCCAGTACAAGTTAATCTACATCTACATTATACCCTGCAAGTCACCTTTTTGGTGGATGGCAGGGGTGCAGTGCACCAAGGGTCCATAGTTTTCCTACGTTATCTTTTCCTATTATGGTCTCTTATCGTCCTAGGGAAAAACGATCCTCTATATCGCTCCGTTCTACAGTCGATCTCGCGAATCTTATCCTCACTGTCCTGCCCTCCGAGATACGTCGGACTTCTGATAAGTCCTACTACCTCATTCGCTAGTCCCTCCGACATAAATTTTTCCAGTAGTTTAAATCTAGCAGCCAGCCTACGTTCCTCTAACGATGTCCATTTCAGATTTTCTATTAATGATGTTACGCTTTGTTTACTATCGTAATTTCTCTTTATAAATCTAGCTGCCCTGCGCTGAACCTTTTCTATCTCGTTAGTGAGTCCCTTTTCGTAGGGATCCCACACAGCTGAAGCATATTCGACCTGCGATCGAACCAAGGATAAATAACATAATTCTTTCACTTTTTCGGAGCTATTTCGAACTATTCTCCCTATAAAGGCCAGCTTTTTGTTAGCAGCACCTATCAATTGGCGAATATGAGTGTCCCACGAGAGATCACGATGGATCGTGACTCCGAGATATTTAATCGAGTCTAAAACTGGGATCTCTACTCCGTCCAACGAATAATTATTATCCAACGAGATACTCTTGGTTCTCCAGAAGTTGATGACGCAGCTTTTCTTTTGGTTGATTTCTAACTGTCATTCCTTACACCATGCAGAAATAGCTTCTAGGTCATTTTGGAGATACTGGTGGTCTTCCGGATTGCTTATTTCTCTATAGATGACGGTGTCGTCCGCGAAAAGTTTAATTTTACTTCTGACTACTGAGCTGATATCGTTTATATAAATTAGAAATAATAACGGACCAATTACACTACCTTGCGGAACGCCAGAGACAACCTCCACTAAGTTCGAAGATTTCCCATTTATAACAACCTTCTGCTTCCTATGATTTAATAATTTAATTTGGATGAGGAGGAAAACATTATTCAAATGGTTCAGCGAAGTTCACGTCTTAGTACACGAAGAATGTCCGTCCGCCTCAACGTTCCGCGAATGAGAGTCTGGCAAACATTACACGATGAGGGACTTGATCCGTACCATATCCAGCAAGTTCAGCACCTCCAGTCCGGGGATATGGCTATAGGCGGTTGGAAGTCTGTCGTTGGTTAAATGCATACCCCCGCCTGAACCGTTACATCTTGTTCACGGACGAGTCACAGTTTACTCATGATGGAATAAACAACACGAGAAACTACCATTTATGGGCTCGCGAAAATCCTCACGGAACAGTTGAAAACAACTTCCAACTCCGTTTTTCTGTGGACGTGTGGTGCCATTGGGAACCAGCTGGTTGGACCGTACTTCTTCCCGCCACGTCTGGCAGGTGCTATTTATGCTGATTTTTTGGAAAATGAAATGCCGGGTCTCTTAGAAGACATTCCTCTGCAAACAAGACTTCAGATGTATTACCAGCATGACGGGGCACCCCCCCCATTTCAGTTGGAACGCTACGCTGTATCTTATCAATAAGTTCCCTAACCGATGGATCGGTCGTGGCTGTGCTCAGGATTGGCCACCGAGGTCTCCGGATCTCACTCCGTTGGATTTCCATGTGTGGGGGCAAATGAAAAACATTGTATATGAAGCCAAAGTGAGCACGTGGGAAGAACTTATTCAGCGTATTTTCGATGCTGCGAGGCGCGTTAATAACGCTGAAGTTCTTCGTGCTGTTTGACGTTCCCTACTCAAAGGGGTCAGATTGTGCATCCAAGCCGAAGGCTGCCATTTTGAACAATTGTTCTAACAATGGATTAAGTATCAATGTAAACGAATGATTATTTAAATAATACATTTTTCAACAATTAACAATGTATACTAATAATTATTTAAACTGCATTAATTCAGCCATTAAGTTGTACAAATCAAAGTACGAGAAAATTTCAATTTCCCGTAGCTCTATAACAAATGAGAATCGGACCCATGTTCATGACATTTTTTACTCAAAATCACTGAAGGAATAAGATCCCGAAGTTAATACAAAGTTGCCGGACACCCCGTATAGTGGGGTAATATAGACCCCCCCCTCCCCATTAGCCTACTAAGGGTAATACTCAATTGCGCGCCGCGGTCAGTTTAGACCCATAGCAAAACACTCAATTACGCCCCTGGTCATTTTCTGACCACTCAGGTTCTGCGGCCTCCCGCGGTATTTTAGATCCCAATCGAAACACTCAATTGCGCCCCTGGACTCGCAGTTTGCTACAAAATCCCGCAATCTGAATGTGGAAGTTGGCTGCGATGGCTGCTTGGCCTTCCGCTTCTCGATTAAGCTGAGGTGTAGTATGCATTTCTCTAAAACATTCTACGAGGAAATACGGTGAAATAGTTTGATATATTACGATGAACTTTACCCAACCAGAGGGGGGAACACAGTGAACGTGAGAAGGAACCAAAAACACTTCACCTAACTTACCCAACCATGTGGGGCAGAGTAGAATATTCCTTCATGTTCAAATTTGGATGCGACGAATCGAGTTACGTTTTCCTCAGGTAAAAATGGTCAACGTGACGAACCGAAACTCGCCCTTCAAGAAGAGGCAAGCCTATCTTTCCGGAATTAGGACTGCTTAATGACCGCCCCGCAGTTGACAAGTGACCCTTTCGTTCTCCTCTCCCCTTCCCACTGACCGCGGGCGCAGTTGAATAGCCCTCCCCTACTAAAGGGTTAAAGTGAAGGCTCCCCAATTTATAAGGAGCTAAGTCAGAGGTGGATCATCCTTTTATTAGTTGTCTCCATTTACCTACACATTCTTAAATCCATTCCGCTCTAAATTCCTCGGATTATGCCCAGTAGATTAGGCTCTTAGGGCAAGTGAAAGAGCAGGAAATCTCCATAGTGAGGGCAGTTAGAGGGTTCAAGAGGAGGGGGCGGCGATTGCCCCCCTCTTCCTCCCGTAAAGTTTCTAAACAAACTATCGTCTCAAGTGTTTGTTTTTACATATTCTTAAACAATTTCAGGTTAAATTCACCCGCGTCGTGACATTCGTGAATTCGACACAACCCTGCATCAAGTACTTAGCCACTACAAGGTAGCTTGGAAATTTTGCCGAAAAAACTATAATTTGAATGAATCTTCATTATTAACAAATAGGCCAACTCATTACGACGAAATAAGCCTTACAGGTTTATAAATCAACAACGAATGGCTTTATTACGCAAACCAGACCCGGAACAGCCAAGACAAACGAGTTTAAATTCCAGCGCAGTTATTCATAACGTGACACCTCGGAGACGTAACGGTGGCGACACAATTAAAAGAATGAAAATATTCCAAAAAGGTAAGACGAAAATAGGTTGCCATTCACGTCTCGTAAAAATTTAGTATTCGTGACAAATAAGCTAGTTAAGGTCGTTTATTTTCCACGAGATACGCTCGCTTTCGACGTTTACGACGCAGCGAAAAACGTAGCAAAAAAACTGGAAAACGCCTCATTCACCACAACCCACGTTTTTTTTCCAGTTTCGCATCAAAAATTCCGATCACATATTTTTCCCCCGACCACTACAGGTTATTCTCCGCACGCTAAACCAAAATGCTTTTCTCAAAGCAATACGGTTGTTTTGATTGGACGCTGACAGCGCATGAACCATTCATTCCCATTGACGAAAATACTTCTCCGAGTGACCTGGGCGCTTACATTTCGAATTCAGTAGCTAACTACGAGTGGGGTGGAGGCGGAGATCTTGTCTTGCCTCGCACATGATGTATCGCAAGTTGATTGAGGAATACAAACACACGCTACCGAGGAAGCTAATTGAATAATGGAACGTGAACCCACTGCGAATTCCACGGTCTCGATTCTGCGTCTATTCAAAACGTGAGCCCCTCCACATTCGATGTCTTCACGATTAGGACCCGCTGAGGCAGCCGTGGGAATGTTAACCTAAAATAGTGGCAGTTTATTAATGCCGCCGTCTCGAGAGCTCATCCCGCTGGTCTACAGCGGCTGCATAATGAGATACGACGATACGATCAATCGACGCTAAAACGCAAATCGTTTAACATAAAATAATCGATTTATAAGTTTACTCCTCACTCACAGTGGGTAAAAAGGCCTTGAATCAAACGGAGCTAAATACTTTGACTAAATTACAATATTTTGATTTTGTAGATGTCAATAACGATTTTAAAATAATTCTGTCATCGAGTTAAATTTAATCACAAAATTTGAAGATAACGCTACATAATAAAGTAAATATCGCAATGGTTCAAGACCAAAAATACGTCAACTCCCTCAAAAATGGAATTTTGAAAACAAACGCCGCAATTTTCGTGTTCGGACTAAATAGAAAATGTTCTCACCGCATTACCTCGAAGGAATTTAATACAGCATCCCAACACCATAGGAACACACTTATAATATAAAACAAGTGCACGGGTTTCCCGCGGTACATAAGTACTTTTCGTCAAATTCGCCGTACTGTAATCATGTATTAATGTATTTTCTTTGAAATCAGAAAATTATTTTTCGTTATATGTTGGTAGCCCAGCTTCATAGATCCGCTCGAAACATGTTCATTTCATTTTGCCGTTCTATACTCGACCCACAAGCGAAATTTCTTTTTGAAATCGGTTCAGCTAAAAGCTTCCAAACTCATAGTTACATAAAAATTCTAACCTTGATATTGTGGTAGCCCTGTTTAGTCGCCCCGCTTGAAATATGCTGTTTTGGTTATTTATTTATATGAAGCTTATATTTACCATATTGGATTAAAATTCATGCTGACAGTTCTCTATAAATACCTGTAAAAATATAATTTTACTTTTTGTTGTGGTAGCTCTGCTCTTAATCTCCGCTTTAAACATCTTGATTTCGTTATGGTATGTTGTACAGATCTTATATACAGAATTTAGTAAGAGAAGTCAAGGGAGTGGGTCCTTCAATACCCTCCCTGCGATGTGATTCCGGAGACATCCTTCACGATGGGGAGGATAAAGCTAATCTACTAAACGTTTACTTCGCGAAGGCGTTCACGGCAGGTGGAAATATACTTAAAGATAATCTTATTCCCGATGGATGTACTCGGATGGATAATATTAAAATCTCTGAGGCAGGAATAGCGAAGCAACTGAGTGCGATAAAGCCCAACAAAAATCCTGGACCAGAAGGAATTCCCGCGCGTGTATTAAAAGAACTAGCAGAAGATATAGCTCCCTTCCTTCGGATAGTTTTCGAGAAATCTCTTACCCTCTGTGAGGTTCCTGATGATTGGAAACTAGCACACGTCACACCCATTCATAAGGGAGGTGACAAAGAAAACCCCGAAAATTATAGGCCGATTTCTCTAACATCATTATCATGTAAGATTTTGGAGCACATTATTGTTAGCAACACAATGCGTTATCTTGAGAGTAGATCGCTCTTAGTCAGCTGTCAACATGGCTTCAGAAAAGGTAGATCCTGTGACACCCAACTCGGTCTGTTTGTGAATGATGTTTTATCATGCGGCGAAAATAATAAGCAGGTCGATGCAGTGTTCCTTGATTTTAGAAAAGCTTTTGACAAGGTTCCCCACCGTAAGTTGTTATTAAAATTGGGAAATCTTGGCGTTAATGTTAAAGTCATTAACTGGGTTCGCGCTTTCCTTTGGAATAGAAAACAAAAAGTAGTCATCGATGGTAAGTCCTCGAGTGTGGCAGATGTAGTCTCTGGAGTGCCGCAGGGTAGTGTGATCGGACCTATGCTTTTCTTGCTTTATATAAACGACATCAGCTCAGTTGTAAAAAGTAATATCAGGCTTTTTGCGGATGACACCGTAGTCTATAGAGAAATTAGTGGTCCTAGCGACCATCGTCAGCTTCAGGATGATCTGGATGCGTTATCTGTTTGGTGCAAGGAATGGCAGCTAGAAATCAATCAGAAAAAGAGTAACGTTCTAAACTTTTGGAAATCTAGAAGCCCATCGTCCGTGTTTACCTACTCGATAGATGGTGAGATCATTCCTGTTTCGGAATCCGTGAAATACCTCGGGGTAACCTTGAATCGTGACCTGTCTTGGGACACCCACATAAGACGAGTGATAGGTGCGGCAAATAAGAAGTTGGCTTTTGTGCGTAGGATAGTCAGGAAAAGCACGGAAAAGGTGAGAGAATCCTGTTATTTATCCTTGGTTAGACCTCAAATGGAATACGCAGCAGCGGTTTGGGATCCATATCAGAGGGGACTCATAAAGGATTTAGAAAAAATACAGCGGCGAGCAGCTAGATTCGTGAAAAAGAATTACGATAAAAAACAGAGCGTTACGTTACTCATTGATGAGTTGAGTTGGCCATCGTTGAAAGATCGTAGATTACAGGCGAGACTTAAACTTCTAGATAAATATAGGTCGGAGATATTCGTAAATGAAATGAAGGATATTATTCGACAACCAACGTATATCGGACGGAGGGATAATGACGACAAGATTCGCGAAATAGATAGTAGGACGGAGAGATATAAGGAGTCCTTTTTCCCTAGGACAATACGTGACCACAATAGATAACAGTGAATAATAATTAGTTAGGAACTTGGTGCGCGGCACCCCCTGCCATCCACCGTCAAGGTGACTTGCAGGGTAATATGTAGATGTAGATGTAGATGTAGTTGAAATCCGTTCATGAAATTCCTTATAAATCCGTAATTAACGAAAAAATTTAATTTGTAAATGTGGCACCCGTTTGGTTGTTCTGGTCCAAATACGCTATTATGGCCTTTTATATATGTGTACATTACAAAATTTAAATTTGATTAAAATTGATGTTCAAGTTCAACACAAATAATTGTAAAAAGAAATTTTTTTATTACTTGTATTGTGGCAGCTCTTATTTCTATATCTACATTATAAATATTGATTTTGTTTTTTAATGTTGCACACCTGCTTCTACTAAATTTCGTTGAAATCGATTCTGCCAATTTCATTACCCAAAAGTTTAATTTTGCAATTGTGGCACCTCTGCTGAGTCGATCTGGTCTAAATATACCATTTTGGTATTAAATTTGGTTGAAATCGGCTCAGCCAATTCTTCCCTGATATATTCGTACGGACGGACGGCCGGACACCACGAAGATAAAAGTGCTTTTCAGCAATGACGAAAAGTACTAAAAAGAGGACTCGCGTTCTCTTCGCCGAATTTTCCACAAAAGATGGCACATAACATCTGTAACAACTAAACTTCCCGACAAAAGGATTAAAAGAGGCGCAAACTTTAAGAACGACAAAATTCCGGCGAAATTACTGCTACGTCCCTCTCGGAAAAAAGACAGACCCCAAAACATTTTCCGAGGGAAAGAAAGGCTTCCGTCGCATTGTTGATAGGAAATAAATTGTCCTCCTTTTCTACGGAGAGAGAGGAACGGCCATTCTACTCTTCTGCTACCGTCCCCACTTCATTTACCAACTTCTCCCTCAAAAACCGTCACGCTCGAATAAGCATCCTCCAAAAAAGTCCCTTCCAGTCCTTAACACGCAGAGAGATCCACGTAGAGGGCATTCGATTACCCACCGCCATTCTTTACCCCTCTCCCACTCCGCAAGGACCAAAAAGCAGTCACTCCAAGGGAGCTGGGCGAAGAGACGAAAAAACTGTACTACAGTTATTTGTTGGGCGTCGCAACTGACAGGTCTTAAAGGAAGGCTCGGGCCATCACAATGGGAGAACCCGGAGCTTTTTCCGGCGCCGTCGGCGTGTTTGGTTCGGTCACTTTACAATGAGAGGCCGGGCACCACAAAAACCGCCCCACCTTCCTCTACCTCATCCCCGCGAGGTTCCGAAAGGAGAAAATAGAGGTGAGGTGGGGACGAGAGAGAGCGAGAGAGAGACAGAGAGAGACAAAGAGAGAGCGCGCGGGACGGAAACGGTGGACAAAGGAGAGATAGGAGGCAAACAGTGCTAGCTAGCCTCCTCCCGATCCTCAACCCACCACGCCCCACGGAGACTGGAGAGGATGGGGGAGACGGATGAATTGAATGAGGAGGGGGTAAAGAGTTGACGGCAACGACGAGGGAGAGACGGGAGAGAGGGGGAGGGAGAGAGGGGGAGGGAGAGAGGGGGAGGGAGAGAGGGGGAGGGAGAGAGGGGGAGGGAGAGAGGGGGAGGGAGAGAGGGGGAGGGAGAGGGGGAGGGAGGGAGGGAGAGAGGGGGAGGGAGAGAGGGGGAGGGAGAGAGGGGAGGGAGAGAGGGGAGGGGGAGAGGGGGAGGGGGGGGGAGAGGGGGAGGGGGAGAGGGGTAGGGGGAGGGAGAGAGGGGGAGGGAGGGGGATGGAGGAGGAGGGAGATAGAGGGGGAGGGAGATAGAGGGGGAGGGAGGGAAACAGCGGCAACACGGCAAAGACAGGGAAAGGGTTGGAGAGTAAGACATGGAGGTCGGCCTTCTGGGCGGCAGATTCGACAAGCGACAAGGGTGGTTGTACACATGCGACAGCGGGACGTTATAGCTTCTATCGAAACCCTTCGGAAGATGCATGCACCCGGCCACGGGGATTTTCTGAGATACGCGACATCCGCGATACGACAGAGGGCAGCCGTCGAATCGAGAACTGGGGAAACTTAACCGTATTCCGAAATACACGCGAAAATATATTTCAACCAGCTAATTTTTAAACAAATGTCGAACGAATCCTTAGAACATTCCTTAGATATATGCCTGTTTCTGTTAGATCCTAACAACGCACTACTATGAACCCGACATCTCTACCTTTACCATGAAGTTCTATTGATTGTAAAATTTGGAGGGCAAACCAAAATCTGTTCAAGACAGCGACCGAAGGTGGAAAGAAATTTAAGCGAAGAAAGTATTAAACAGAGATTGAAAGCCATCCTCGACGAATGGCATAAACGAATGTTAGAAAGGTATCCACTTAAATTTGCCGTTAATTAGGGAAGAACTTCTCAATGTAATTAGGATCTTTTACAATTAACGCCGCAGATGAAGCCGATGTCGAACACTACTTTCTTTCAACGATTTGGAACTGACACCTCAGTAAAAACCGTAGGCGAATATTAGGATTTCGTGGCATTTTAAACGTAACCTGATTAACTAAAAGGCGAGTTGCCAGGTGGGCACGTTTTTAAGAGAGCTTTTCTTTAAAATGTCGACTGGTAAAAAGAAACCGTTATCATCATAGACACGTGAACGCAGGACTGCGTAAGGAAAGTTTCTCGCCCAGTAAACTCGACAGTGGCATATGAAAGTCCCAAATAACTTAAATTTTCACGACCCTGCTGCGACCCTGTGCTTAAATTGGAAATTTTTCATAACCGGAACGTTGGCAACCAGAAAAATATCTCATTTTCTTACAACTGGAACGCTATATGCTTCAATTTGTATCTAGTGTAACGGCGTTCCCATGCATTCCCGTCCAGCTAGAGCATGGACTAGCGCCATGAAAAGTTTTGGCTTGTTACACCAAGTCGGCAAATATATTATACGAGTCATCGCGAATATATGTAGTCGCTCGTACACGAGGCATACGAGTGAGAGATCGGATCGCCGTCACATCCACTTGTACCAACGAACATTGCTTAGTAAACGGCAATGATTTTAATTGATGAATTTGATCTTGTTCAGATATTATTTTCTTTTCGATTTATTTTTTACTAGCTAATTAAACGGACTTTGTCCCGGGTTTAGTTTCGAATGCTCATTTCACTCGCTAATGTTTTCATTCCAACTCAAGGTACTCAAGAGAAAAGTGACCAACATTCATCCTTAATTAGTATTAACAAATACAATATAGATTTATATTTTGCTAAGAATATCCAAAATGAGTTGGGTAATTTTACAAAAAATTAACACGGGCGTCAAGTCGGTACGATTTGTATAGCACTACGGCGTTCCGGTCCAATTCAAGAACTGCTACCTATGGTTCAAATACATTTGCAAATACGGTCACACAAAGATGTCTCCATCCTACGCTCACTCTCATCAATTAAAAGTTCACCATTATAATATTTTGTTAGTAGATCACTTAAGTTCGTTCAAAATATATAAAACCAATCTCCACGCCGCTGGCATACATTAGTGGTTCCCAATATTTTTGTAGGTGCGGCACTCTTTCAAAGATAATCAGAATTTCGCGGCGCTCACAGCTTTAAACAAACAGGCGTCACGACGCTTTGGCGCATAAATTTGCTGGTACATCATAATTATAAATTTATTAAAAGAAAAACTATTGCTACAATGACTTATCAACATTTCCAAATTTAATTAAGTTTTTTTTCGCGGAGTCCCTAAGTATCGGCTACGGCACCCTTGTTTGTCGCAGCATCCAGTTTGGTGACTACAGGTCTATACAAATACAATTTATGGCGATGGAAGGTACTGTTTGAAGCAACAGGATATCACAGTTGATCCTTTAACCTTGGAAAAAATTAGCGGGCCCTTGAGACAACAAGAGAGTGTAAGATTCAGGTGATCACGTTTACGATCCTTCCAGTGTCACAACTGTTTGTCTGGAGGAAATCGTGAAAATTTTGCTACTTCCGGAGCTCTCGGCATCCAATGTGAGAATATGGCTGAAAAAGAGCTTGCATATAGACCTGCCCCAGTAGCAGTATGATAATGCACCCAGGGGCCTTCTTGCATCTCGTGATCTTAAGTCACTTTTAATCGCAAGACGTATAAGGTTCCTTTGACACGACCACGCTCTTGAACGCGTCATTGGTGGCAGGACGCACGTGCGTGGGGAGGAAGGGGAGGGAGGAAGGGGAGGGAGGAAGGGGAGGGAGGAAGGGGAGGGAGGAAGGGGAGGGAGGAAGGGGAGGGAGGAAGGGGAGGGAGGAAGGGGAGGGAGGAAGGGGAGGGGAGGAAGGGGAGGGAGGAAGGGGAGGGAGGGAGGAAGGGGAGGGAGAGGGGCGGGGACCAGAGAGAGGAGATGAAGGCGCCAAGACGGTGTCCCACTGATCCTCCCTCCTCCTCCTGCCCCTTCCCACTCCCTACTCTATGCTCTCATACGCATGAAAGAGACTCGCCCCGACCTCCTTAAAGGGACACAAAAGGACAAACGCCAAAGACGCTCCCAACTTTCCTTTCAGGAGAGAGAGTGCATAAGGGTCCCGCTGACTGGTATCTCACCACGTAGAATGTAAACGTTCCTCCGACCTTTAATCCCAACCGAATACCTTCTCCAGAGTAAAGAAAAGATGGGATACGTGAGAGAGTAGTAGAGCGGAAGTTTTCGCTTAAAAGCGCTCCTTTCCGGCGCACAGAGAAAACAATGGTATCGCGCCAGTTATCTTCGGAAAAACATATGCTCATGTTTAATGTATTATACAATAGCTATTATAAACGCTTCCAGAAGCGGCCTACAGTGACACCGAAAGTCAAAAGAAAGGTTTATGAAAACAGAAAAAACTACGGATTTTCTACAGCGAAAATATTCGTTCATAAAACGACTGAATCAAATGAGAATGTTAAAAATAAAATGTAAACCAAATATAATGCTCTTCAGACCCACGTTATCATATAAGATGCCTGGCTTCACAGTTGATTTTCCCGGCTGGGACCGAATGTATCGTACAGGATATTAACTACGATACAATACTAAATAGTCAAGATTTGATTTTTATCTGCGAATCAATGTAACTCATTTACAACCATAAAAAAATATTTAATTATTCAACTAGGTTAAAATATCCATATAACTGAAGAGGTCAAATAAAATTTATAGGAAATCTTCATCATTTGCATTTAAATTAAAAATATCACAGCTTGTTATCGCAAAAATATAACAGGAGAAATTACCGATTTCGTTGTAAGCACTTGTTCTACTAGAAAACTATGCGTTCAACAAGCATGTTGTTTATAGGGGAACTAAAAAGGAGAATCTGATCTTTCCAATTACTTCCGCCTAAAGAATACACACGACGAACAAGACTGACACGACAGAACGATTCTTGGTAGAGAATCAAGCTGTCACTTCAAGGTAATCAACGGGCGCACAGCCAACAACGAACATAATCATCAGATCAAATTAGAGGAATACAATTATTCCATATGGAAAAAAATAATAGATTCAATGGATCTAAGGCCAAACATTGATTTCAACTCGGGCAGCGGTCGCAACAATCGACCGCTTAAAGGGAGATTACGCGGACCGCATCAAACGAAGCCGGCGGCAACATAAAAGCCGAAACTGCGTAGTACGTCTCGGGAAGTGTGGAGACACGAACGCGGCAAGCAACCTTGGCCTAGTAAGGTAAGGGCGGCATGCCGCGATGGAGAGCCCATTAATGAATCGGTCAACATCACGGCGGCGGTGACGTCGAACTGTCCGCATACCTTTACCATATCCATCCACCACCACTTACCTCATCTCGGACGCTCCGAAGCTCTTTTATGACGCCACCGTCTCGGAACGAAACAACGTAAGATATGGAGGCATGGAAGACGCTCGCGGCATGCGAAATAAAAAATACTGAAAAATGATATCCAGTTCGCCACGCGAGGGCGATTTAAATCAAGTTCTTTGAGGTACAAAATCCTCCGAGATATAGGCCCCCTACGAGATACCGATCAGTTCGATATACCGATTAGTTGGATATACCGAGCACTTTGATGTATCGAGCATTGCGATTTAACGAGCATTTCGATGTAACGAGCATTTTGATATATCGAACACATCTATATACCGAGCACATCTATATACCGAGCACTTCGATATACCGAGTACTTCGATATACCGAGCACTTCGATATACCGAGCCAGCGCCGTAACAAGGGCGGGGCAAACGGGGCATCTGCCCCGGGCGTAACTAAAGAAAGGGCGCAAACATTGTTAAAGGCAAGTTGTGCATGTCACAAGGATGGGAGATTTCACTACTGTACTTGTTCCAGACATTACGCATAGCAGAAACTATAAATTTCGATGATGCTATTGATGAATTTACTGCAATAAAATCTCACAGAATAACTCTTTAATATTAAAATATTTATACTTTCTGTATTTAAATTGTGTGTAATTGCAAGTAATTGTATTTATAATTATGTATTTAAATTATGTACATTTATAATAAGAAATTATATAATTTATAGTTTATTTTTATTTATTAATTGTTCGGCCTAAATCCATATAGGTATTAGAGAACTTTTTATGGGGGGTGTGCTTATTTGGTAGTTGGCACCGGGTGCTAAATTACCTAGTTACAGCGCTGTAACGAGAACTTCGATATAACGAGCACCTCGAGTATCAAGCACTTCGAGATATCTGGAGATATCAAACCCCTTCCTTCCCTCAACCTACAGTAACATATATGACCGACCGCAAAAATCCTCGTTGCTGGAACAAAGGATCCGACAGAGAAGATCACGAATAAACACACCCCGACCTAACTGTCACTCAAAAACAAAAAAAAATTTTCGACGACGTGACTCCGATCCCTCATCATCATCCTGCTGAATCACCCTCACTCCCCCTCTTCCCCTCTCTGCGCCAGTGACATTTTCCTCCTTTTCCCGACCATTATCGCAAGGGAGAGAGAGCGAGGGGGGGGGGCAGAAAAGAAGGGAAAGCGTGCGACAAAACTCTGCCAGGAGCCCACGTGCTCCGTTGTCAGCGAGAGAGAGAACACTCAACACACGCAGGACGCCAAGGTCTGCGAAAGTCTTTCGAAGGAGGATGAGAAAGAGTGAGGTGAAAGAGCATCACGACTATATAGTCGAGGTCCCACCCGTTTTCAACCAAGAACTTACCCTTCCTCTTTCCCTGTCTGTCTCCCAAACCACTGCCCATCCCTCTCCACCCATACGTGCCCGGATTGCGCAATGGGAGGCGGGAATGGAGGGATTGATCGGAGGAGGAATACTAAAGAGACGGAAGTTGAAGTGAGTGAGAGAGAGAGAGAGAGAGAGAATGGATGGAAACAATCGGACGTTTTAGTATAACGAGCTCTCTCATGCTCATTCTTCGAGTGAGGAGGATAAGAAAAAGAAGAAACATGAAGGAATGCCGAGAGAGGGAGAGATGAAGCTTGAGGGAAGAGGAAGGATGATTGCCGGGTAAAAATAGTGGGGGACCGCAAAAAAGCCGCCTCGTGGTGAAAAGGGAGAGCTGAAATCTGCAAAAATCCCTCAGACAAAAAAAAGGAAATACTTTTTATCTTTTAAATCTCGCAAAGGGACGCGTTTCGGGTTACTCTCTTCGCGAGCATGCCGTCAAGGATTATACTCTCTCTCGAATCCGGGTCGAAAAACCCTGGAGAATATAATGTGCGTGTTCGGCGCGGGAAAAAAATCCACGATATCGAATCGCAATGAATAAGGAACGCGGGGATCCTAACTCGACGTCGGTATCGAACTGGCCGCCCACTCAGACCATTTTTCTTGGACGAACCGATGCAAATCACCAGAGAAAATGAGCCCGATTCTCCCTTGCGATAGTTACTGATCGATATTAAAAGTGACGGAATAATTTCGAGGTCCAGATGTGCGAAAATGATGATGATCAAGGATTAGAATTCGATGGAAACTCAGGTGGAGCGGAGTCACCCAAAAGATTGAACAGATACGCCTTTCTGCGTTATGAAAGGGGTTGCGAACTAGAAGTCCAGAAATAATTACAAAACGACGTTGCTTTCGAGAAAAATCCATTAACTACCATTTCTAACAACACTGCGCTCACACATCAATATGTATATAAATGGCGGCTAATCCTGGAATGATACTATGTATGGGACTAGGTGGTGTAGTGGTTCGAGTGTTGGCCCCGCCAGCTAAAGCGACACCCGGTTCGAATCCTTAAGGATGTTTTTTCGAGACCTCCGGCCCCCTATTTGTACGTGTTGGAACTAAGGAGATGAGAGGACGAGAAAAAGAGAGATGAGGAGCGCGCTCAAATCAACACTCCGTCCTTCGGAAGAGACGTTAAGCCGTTGGCCCCCTTGGCGCTCTTCGCTAAGAACAGGCTAAAAGCAGGCACCAGGTTTATCTTCTCCCTTCCTATCCGGCTATTCATTGCACTACCTCTAAGATACACATTGCGCGTAGAAAGAGGTGAATCAGCTGGAAACATACGATCAAATCATTATGATACTATGAGGAACTTTCCATCCTAAGCTTTTTCTCTTGCTTTATGTTTCGTGGACATGCAGATTGTTAAGGTTGCAAACTAAGAACTATAAAAATATGTTCTCTACTTAAATAAGACGTATAATTGCCGATAAATTCATTCCTTCGTAAAATAATATCGATCATCGACAAAAACCGCTGGATTAAAATTACAATGATATAGTATACGAGTTTAAAAAGGCGTTTTATTACAGCTACAGGTTTTTTCATCCAAATTGCGTTGCGACCAAACAAATACATCTGAAGCAATAATATACGCATATTGAAAACAGACCAGACGGGCAAACGTACATACAGTCAACGACTTCCGAGCAAACATCTTAGGAGAGCACCGCGGCAACCAAAAAACGCATCAATCGCATCGGCAAAATGGCAAAAAAAAACAATCAAAGCGAACGAAATTACACTTCCTTCGAGTATAATTTCGGCGCTTCTCCATCTCTCTCGATTTTTTTGCGAGAGCTATCATTCGAAGCAACCGGCATGATCGCAAAGCCCCCCTTCCCCCATTCGCAAATAAAAAAACAAAACGCAGCGAGATAAAAAAGGAGCGACATGTAGGAGACTGGAAGAAGAGGAAAAATGACCACGGACGACCGGATACACGCTTTAAAAACCTAAGGGATCGATTCGCATATCTGTCCGCATATACAGAGGTGTCCTTAATATAAGGCAACAAACAGCTTCGAATTAGAAGTAACCTTTAGAATCTACTTTCGGTGAATTACTCGTGAAGACGGCTGCAATGTGGCCGAAGTGCGCATCTGGCTTTTATAACCTTTAAGTACCCGGCGTTGCTCCGGCTTCTAATAACAGTTTATAGAAACTTAGAGCATTGCTGAAAATTTAAAAATCAAACTACGATATTATGATTAATTCATATTGTTTATTCTTTTAATTCACATAAGTTAAAGAAAACAAATCCGTATATGAGGACCCGCTGTATATTCGTCTATCTGTGCGGGGTGGTTGCCTGGGTTACCGGGTACCCTATGTTACCCGCAGGGTCATAGGAAGTCACTTTGAAAAGTTTGGTCCCGATAGGTCAAAGGGTGTGAGAATGTATAGAGAACAGACAGACAAACAGACATTCAATTTTATACATAAGATGATGGCTATTGAAGATACCTAAATACTCGTATTTTCAATTTTTTTATACTTAAGTGCATATTCTTGAACTTGTTTTAAACAATAACACAAGCTCGATAATTGAATTCATTTTTAACGTGTATTATTGATCATTGTTTGGCCTTTTATTGTTGTTTCGTTATTGCTTTTTTAACAGCAGTATAACTTAAGCCAATGGTGGGCGACGTTTTCTGCAGGGTGAGCCCCATTGGCGGCAGTGAATCCTTCGGCGGGTCGCATTGAAAATTGTCTATGCTTCGGTGGACTGAATTCAAGTTAAATCGAAAGTTAGCTAGAGATTCTTTGGCACCATAAGGGTGAAAAATATGCTAAAATTACGTATTTAAGGTTAAAATTTCAATGTTTAAAATAATGATGGAATTTAGTCTTAGAAAAACATTTGAGAAAAAATTAAAAAGAATATTTGAATTGAATATTTTTTAAGGGATCCTAATTTAACCGATTTTGCTAGATAAAAAAATAATATTTGGTAGGTAAATTAAAGAATAGTGAAAATAGTTTTGAAAAATACGAAACACTTGCGGAGAGCCACATGAAATTGCTTAGTGGGCCGCAGGTTCGGCACCCCTGACTTAAGTCATCAGATAAAGTGGTTGTGGATGTTATTTTACAAATCTATTATCACTATTTATTATTTACTTTTAGCGTCGAAAATCTTGCTACTTGTGAAAGAGTGAATTATAAAATTATAATTTATTAAAATAATTACTACTAGAAAAACTCTCAGGTAGCAGCAAGAAGAGAAGCTTAAGAATTTCAAAAGCAAGTTTCTGCATCCTCTAGAACAGAGGGTCGCAATCTTTTCAATGTGGCGAGCAGCAAATTACTTTCTATATCATCCAGCGAGCATCATTGTACTTTTGTAAAATTAGTAACATCATAAATAAAATCAAACCAACGTCAAAGTTATTTAAAATGCCCTTTCTTACGTATAGAAAGAAACCAGAAGAACAAATTAAAATTATGGTGCTAGGAAAGATAATTTTAAGTATCATAGACGTGCTCTGTAAGATTGCCAAAGAGCACGGCGGTGCTCGGGAGCACCAGGTTGCGATCCACTGCTGTAGCACTATAAGATTCGCATCCAAGTATGAAAGACTGGATACATTTATTTTAATAAAACACCATCAGGACTTACTTGATTCGTTAAAAGTAACATGTCCCGATTTATCACCTTGACCAAAAAGGTATCCGCAAGGCGTCCATTCGCAGAATTTCTAATCAATTAAGCGACGGCAATCCACCTGAACATTTAAGTCAGCCACCAAACTGCATTTAAATCGAAATCAAAAGGATTGCGTCATTTTCGGAACACCCTGTATACGACCGGACAGAAAAACATAATAAAAAGAAACGAGCCCCTCTCTAACTCCGAGAATCAAATTCTCGAAGACTTTCACTCTCTTCTCCATTTGATGCTCGAGGCGACCGGTTCGTGAGAGACGATTTCGAAGGGCATAGAGAAGCATATGGGAAGAGAGGTGAGGGAAGGGGGGGCGGCGAGGTGGGGTGAGAGAGGTAGACGCCCCCTCCCTCACACTCCCTTTCTCTCTTCACCGTGGGTACGCTTCAGCTTTGTGGGAAGATCTCGAGGGCGTGGGTGGGATAGAAAAGGGGTCGTCTTCTCCACAGTCCGAGGGCACGGGGTTATCCAACCGCCTGATCTGGAGAGTGAGAGAGACGTGTACTCGAGCGAGTTCACGCGCGGATTACACAGTTATATATATATACGAAACTCACCCACTCTTGCGGGCAGGAATAAAGACGCAAGGGAGAGAAAGAGAGAGAGAAAATCTCTTGCGAAACCCAAGGAAACAAAAAAATACCACCGCACATTTTCAGATATCTAGGAAGAGGGGGAGGGGGATAGATGTCTCCCCACACTCCCCTTCCCGTGGGTGGGTGCTAGGGCAAAACATCCTTGGGGGAGGGAAGCAGACAACTCTTCGGCTCCCGGAATAAGAGGATCGTGACAAGGACAAAGGTGGACAAAAACCGGACGGAGGGATGGCTTAATCCGTAAGAGGTCGGAATGCGGCTTGGAATGGAAGAGCGTAGGTGGTATCTCCCTACCAAGGTCCAATAAGCTGCTTTCGAAAGGGTTTGAAAGGAGAGTTTAAGAGAGCGGAAGATGCGGGGAGGAAGATCCACGGGCAATATAGCGGATAGATAGAAAGTTTTTAAAACATTAGGTAGCAGAAGAAAACCTGTAATGGTCGAGTTGGAAGGGAAGAGAGAAAAGGCGTCGGAGTTGATTCTTCAGTCCTTAGGAAACCGCTGAACACAAAGGAATAAATGGCATCTAATTTTTTTTCTGCATAGAGAAATAATAGCATATAGGCAGGTAGGTTTGTGTCAGTAGCCAGGGAGTTGGGGTTGGAGCAGGAAGGTGGAAAGCGGAAGGGACGGATGAGGGGGTAAGTTGGGAAAGGTAGAGGTAAGTTGGAAGAGGTGGAGGTAAGTTGGGAGAGGTGGAGGTAATTTGGGAGAGGTGGAGGTAATTTGGGAGAGGTGGGAGTAGGTGAGTTGGGAGAAGAGGGGAAAGATGACAAAAGAGGGAGGCAGGGTGGTAGAGGAGAGGAAGGTGGGAGAACGGGATGGGGGGAGACGGGATGGGGGAGACGGGATGGGGGGAGACGGGATGGGGGGGGAGACGGGATGGGGGGGAGACGGGATGGGGGGGGAGACGGGATTGGGGGGAGACGGGATGGGGGGGAGACGGGATGGGGGGAGACGGGATGGGGGGAGACGGGATGGGGGGAGACGGGATGGGGGGGAGACGGGATGGGGGGGAGACGGGATGGGGGGGAGACGGGATGGGGGGGAGACGGGATGGGGGGAGACGGGATGGGGGGGAGACGGGATGGGGGGGGAGACGGGATGGGGGGGAGACGGGATGGGGCGGGAGACGGGATGGGGGGGAGACGGGATGGGGGGGGGAGACGGGATGGGGGGGGAGACGGGATGGGGGGGGGAGACGGGATGGGGGGGGGAGACGGGATGGGGGGGGTGACGGGATGGGGGGGAGACGGGATGGAGGGGGGAGACGGGATGGGGGGGGGAGACGGGATGGAGGGGGGAGACGGGATGGAGGGGGGAGACGGGATGGAGGGGGGAGACGGGATGGAGGGGGGGGAGACGACGGGATGGGGGGGAGACGACGGGATGGGGGGGGGAGACGACGGGATGGGGGGAAGACGACGGGATGGGGGGGAAGACGACGGGATGGGGGGGGAAGACGACGGGATGGGGGGGGGGAAGACGACGGGATGGGGGGGGAAGACGACGGGATGGGGGGGAAGACGACGGGATGGGGGGGGAAGACGACGGGATGGGGGGGAAGACGACGGGATGGGGGGAAGACGACGGGATGGGGGGAAGACGACGGGATGGGGGGAAGACGACGGGATGGGGGGGAAGACGACGGGATGGGGGGGGAAGACGACGGGATGGGGGGGAAGACGACGGGATGGGGGGGAAGACGACGGGATGGGGGGGAAGACGACGGGATGGGGGGGAAGACGACGGGATGGGGGGGGAAGACGACGGGATGGGGGGGGAAGACGACGGGATGGGGGGGAAGACGACGGGATGGGGGGGGAAGACGACGGGATGGGGGGGGAAGACGACGGGATGGGGGGAAGACGACGGGATGGGGGGGAAGACGACGGGATGGGGGGAAGACGACGGGATGGGGGGGAAGACGACGGGATGGGGGGGAAGACGACGGGATGGGGGGGAAGACGACGGGATGGGGGGGGAAGACGACGGGATGGGGGGGGAAGACGACGGGATGGGGGGGAAGACGACGGGATGGGGGGGGAAGACGACGGGATGGGGGGGAAGAGGACGAAATGGGGGGGAAGACGACGGGATGGGGGGGAAGACGACGGGATGGGGGGGAGACGACGGGATGGGGGGGAGACGACGGGATGGGGGGGAGACGACGGGATGGGGGGGAGACGACGGGATGGGGGGAGACGACGGGATGGGGGGAGACGACGGGATGGGGGGAGACGACGGGATGGGGGGGAGACGACGGGATGGGGGGGAGACGACGGGATGGGGGGGAGACGACGGGATGGGGGGGAGACGTGATAGGGGGAAGACGTGATAGGGGGAAGACGTGATAGGGGGAAGACGTGATAGGGGGGAAGACGTGATAGGGGGAAGACGTGATAGGGGGAAGACGTGATAGGGGGAAGACGTGATAGGGGGAAGACGTGATAGGGGGAAGATTCATGTGAAGTGGGAAAAAGACGGAGGATGGAGACGCCGAGAGGAGCCGCTGGATATAGGGGATAAGATGGAAGTCGACACAGCGAGTGGTGTTGGAGGAATGAAGATTTTGAAGGGTGCTTGGGTATGGGCGTGGGAGGCGATTTTTTTATTTTCCGAGTGAGAGAAAGAGAAAGTTGAGGGGGTAGAGAAAAGAGAGACAGAGGAGTTTTGTGTGGAGGAGTCTAGGAGAGAAAGGATGATGAGGTGTCGGTGGGAAAAAGAAGACGATGGACTCCGGTAAGAGAGGATGTTAGGAGGAATAAAAATATGCTAGGGAAAGAGAGGGTTGGGATAGATATAAAAAATATACAAAACGTGGTGTGGAAGAGAAAAACTTGAGGACGTGAGGGAGTCCGTAGGGCTTTTACGATAAAACCCTTGGACGGGGTTCTGAAGATACAATATAGGAAGAGATGGAAGAAGAAACTTGAGGCAAAAAAGTGACTCGGACAACGACGCGTAGCAGTGGATGGAACGCCAAACGTTTTGGGTTATTTCTTGGAACAATCCCATGGCAAACCCGCCTTTTTCTCTCGAAGATTCCACGCTTGGAGAGAGAGAGAGAGAAAGGGGCACCCACGCAGGTTTCGCCATAACCGGCGCAATGGTGAGCGCAGAAGGGACACACACAGACGATCTTTCCTAAAACGGATCTTCCCTAATTGTCGAACCAATGAAGCTTTTTTAGCGACCGTTTCTAGTCTTGTGCCCGGATAAGTTTTCGGTCGCAGAGATCGGCCATGATTGCTCCGCTTCATGGAATCCTTTGAGGTCACGTTAATACGAACGGACCGCATGCCGTAGGAAATACCGAAGCTTCGTAGGAATCCTGTTCCAGTCCGCGGTAAAAGCGATGGAGAGAGAGGACGGGCGGATCGGGAAAAAATAAACCTCACGAGACAGCGTAGGGGGTGAGAGGGAAGACGGGTGGGATGGAAAAAGATGGGGTGGGCGAGAGATATAGGAGATAGAGAATGGAGAGGCAAAAAATCTTCCGTACACGAAACTCCCGATCCACCGGACGTATCAGGACTGGTGTCTATTTACACGTAACATATTACAAAAATCTAAAAAGTAAAAATTGAGAAAGTAAACACTTCAGAAAAGTCTGTTTAAAGTAAGTTTACAGGTTGGGAAATACTGAACTGCGCAAAGGTAAGGGACAAGTAAATGCCTTGCATAAGTACGTACCGCGTACAACATGAAAACCTTTGAAGTTGTAAGCTTTAAAAATTCCGGCTAATCGAAAATTCGATCAATCGATATACCGTTAAACGGGATTTTACTGTATATGTTACATTCCTTTCAAACAACATTTGGGGGGCCGTACCAAATTGCCTCTAGACAGAAGAAATACAGCGACATAAAATTCAGAATAGAGTCGACGAGGTTGAGAAAATGTAAAAGGAAGGTGGATTTTGAATAATATAAAAAACGAATCACTTTTCCGAAAAATCCACCATTTGAAACGTCTATCAGAAACGAGAAATAACATCTTGCCTTTAGAAAAGTAATCGACTAACGAAGAAGCCTTTCCCAGGCTCTCAACCAACTTTTTCGCTCTTCTCAGAAGCAGAAACGAACGTCTTCGGAGAGAACAGCATTCACAGATGAAGTCAAATTACCTCAAGAACTTGCGATGAGTAGGAACGCCACGGTTGAAAATATTGGTTATTTTTGCAAGACAGAGAAAACGGCCAGACATGCCGCCATTGTGAATGGTTGAGATTTCTTTCAAGTGATACAACGTATATTAGAGGAATATCGTGCACGGATCTGAAACGTCTCGATTAAAGAGAGCACATTCCGCGAACCGAACTAGGAATAAAGCCTGCAGGAGTCATTAGATAAGGAAAAAAGGTTACACAAGGGAGAAGGCAAATGTTTAATCGTTTAATGGAGCTCTATTTATTGATATTTGGAACTTCTCTATTGTTCGCAATACTTACATACGTATAATAGTATAACAATACAGCAGCGAAAAAATGCTTACTTACAAATTATAACCATACCATTAAAAATTATATGTAATAGCGCTTCGATAGCTCAAAACGTTATTGACTACGATAATTCTGAAACTATTGGTAGAGGGGGTGACTAGCGTGTCCGCCTCTCAATTGTAAAGTCGCGGGTTCGAATCCTGCTTTGGGCATCGATTTATGACATTGTCTTTGTTGCTGTTAAAAGCTCTCTGAAAAGGCCATAGGTGTGCTGTATAAGAACTAATGAAAAACAAAACATTATAAATTCCTATAATTACTTCCTTTGATTTAATTTTCCGATAAGTCGAAGAATTTTTTTCTCTCCGATCAAGTTCTCTTTAAGTATCTGTAAGAAGATTTGCATCATAGTCTCCTAAGTTAGAACTTACAGATGCTCGACTGTCTATGTAGATGTATGTCTTGTTCATATTGCTTCTTACTGAAATGTATCTATTAAGGTAAACACTTATTTAGTCTAAAAATTGTGAAAACTTTTCGACTCATTTTACAATGATTCATAAAATGACTAATTTTAAAGTTCGTTTGATTACCTTACGGTAACAACTATCGTGTACAGCAATTTTTTAAATCGGCAGTTATACTAAGTATATACGGTCATTTGCATTTTATTTTTATTTAATGAAGAACAAACACAACAACGAAGTCCCAATTTCAAATTATTTTACTCCAGGATGTACGCATATCCTTCTCACCCGCTTTCATTTTAAACAACTTGAACCTTAATCGATAAAAAAACGAGGAATCCAATTTCACAACAAGTTCAATAAAACGCGAGATAAAAAAACAGGACTTCTACCTTACGTCCATTCACATCTTTTCAACGACAACCCCTTTATAACATTAACAGCATCCGCGATGCAGAACCAAAATTCAGTGGGTTTCGTCACACCCGATGCCTTTACCCCAATAAAAATAAAACCGACGAGAAAAAACTAACATTCCATTTTCCCGCCTCCAAATAACAATCGTGCAGGGAGATATCTGAATGCCTCCAACGACTACAAACGTAGACGCCGTGGCGAAGAGAGGAAGGGAAAGAGAAAAAGATAGGAAGTAAGGGTGAGTATAGATGGGCTCAGCAAGGCGACGTTACGGGGCCTTCCTTAAGGAATGGAACGTTCGGACCGTGAGTTAAGGTCGGGATGATGAAAAATAGGATAGGATGGAGAAAGAGAGAGGAAGAGACGGTAGTGGGGAGGGGGTCAGAAGAGGTGGTGGGAGGGGGGGAGAGGTACAGGGAGAGTGGGTTAGAGAAGAGGTACAGGGAGAGGGGGTTAGAGAAGGAATGGAGGGTTGGTGGTTGGCAAGGTGGAGAAGATGAGAACCGAAGGAGATGCGGCGCCTAGCAGACGTCTACCGGTGCAATTCATCAGCTGGTCAGCGGTGGACGTGGCGAGGGTGGACGTAAAAGAATGGGAGGTTTTTTTGAGGGGAGGAAAAGGGTAAGCTAAGGAGTCGCGATGGGATAGGAGTGATTGAGTGAGAGACGGCGAGGTGGAATGGGAGGCCAATCCTAGCAGATCCGTAGAGAGTTCTTTTAAGGGAGCTTGAGAGAGAGAGGAAGGAGGAGAGGGAGAGGGGAGAGATGGGAGGGAGAAGGGAGGGAGAAGGGGGGAGGGGGAGAGAAGGGAAGGGGGGGGGGAGGGGCGGGTGGGAGAAGGGGGAGGGGGAGAGAAGGGGGAGGGGGAGAGAAGGGGGAGGGGAGGGAAGGGGGGGAGGGAAGGGGGAGAAGGGGCGGGTGAGAGAGAAGGGGAAGGGGTGGGGGGAAGGGGTGGGGGAGAAGGGGAGGGGGAGAAGGGTGTGGGTGAGAGAAGGGGAAGGGGAGGGGGAGAAGGGGTGGGTGAGAGAAGGGGAAGGGGAGAAGGGGTGGGTGTGAGAAGGGGAAGGGGAGAAGGGGTGGGTGAGAGAAGGGGAAGGGGAGGGGAAGAAGGGGTGGGTGAGAGAAGGGGAAGGGGAGGGGGAGAAGGGGTGGGTGAGAGAAGGGGAGGGGGAGAGAAGGGGAATGAGAAGGGGGAGATAAAGGGGAGGGGGAAATGGGAGGGGGAGATAAAGGGGAGGGGGAAATGGGAGGGGGAGATAAAGGGGAGGGGGAAATGGGAGGGGGAGAGGGGAGGGGGAGAGGGGAGGAGGGGGAGAGGGGAGGAGGGGGAGAGGGGAGGAGGGGGGAGAGGGGAGGAGAGGAAGGAGAGGGTGGGAGGAGAGGGAGAGAGGAGAAGAGGGAGAGGAGGAGAGGGAGAGGAGGAGAGAGGAGGAGAGGGAGAGGAGGAGAGAGGAGGAGAGGGGAGAGGAGGAGAGGGAGAGGAGGAGAGGGAGAGGAGGAGAGGGAGAGGAGGAGAGGGAGAGGAGGAGAGGGAGAGGAGGAGAGGGAGAGGAGGAGAGAGGAGAAGAGGGAGAGGAGGAGAGGGAGAGGAGGAGAGGGAGAGGAGGAGAGGGAGAGAGGAGGAGAAGGAGAGGGAGAGAGGAGGAGGAGAGGGAGAGAGGAGAGGGAGAGAGGAGGAGAAGGAGAGGGAGAGAGGAGAGGGAGAGAGGAGAGGGAGAGAGGAGGAGAGAGGAGAGGAGGAGAGAGGAGAAGAGGAGAGAGGAGAAGAGGAGAGAGGAGAAGAGGGAGAGGAGGAGAGAGGAGAAGAGGAGAGAGGAGAAGAGGGAGAGGAGGAGAGGGAGAGGAGGAGAGGGAGAGGAGGAGAGGGGAGAGGAGGAGAGGGAGAGAGAGGAGGAGAAGGAGAGGGAGAGAGGAGGAGAAGGAGAGGGAGAGAGGAGGAGAAGGAGAGGGAGAGAGGAGGAGGAGAGGGAGAGAGGAGGAGAGGGAGAGAGGAGGAGAGTGAGAGAGGAGGAGAAGGAGAAGGAGAGAGGAGGAGAAGGAGAGGGAGAGAGGAGGAGAAGGAGAGGGAGAGAGCAGGAGAGGGAGAGAGGAGGAGAGGGAGAGAGGAGGAGAGGGAGAGAGGAGAGGGAGAGAGGTGGAGAAGGAGAGTGAGAGAGGAGGAGGAGAGGGAGAGAGGAGGAGAGGGAGAGAGGTGGAGAAGGAGAGTGAGAGAGGGAGAAGGAGAGGGAGAGAGAAGGAGAGGGAGAGAGGAGGAGAGGGAGAGAGGAGGAGAGGGAGAGAGGAGGAGAGGGAGAGAGGAGAGGGAGAGAGGAGGAGAGGGAGAGAGGAGGAGAGGGAGAGAGGAGGAGAGGGAGAGAGGAGAGAGGGAGAGAGGAGGAGAGGGAGAGAGAGGGGGAGGGAGAGAGAGGGGGAGGGAGAGAGAGGGGGAGGGGGAGGGAGAGAGGGGGGGGAGGGGGAGGGAGAGAGGGGGGGAGGGGGAGGGAGAGAGGGGGAGGGAGGGAGAGAGGGGGAGGGAGAGAGGGGGAGGGAGGAGAGGGGGAGGGAGAGAGGGGGGAGGGGAGAGAGGGGGAGGGAGGGAGATAGGGGGAGGGAGGGAGAGAGGGGGAGAGGAGAGGAATGCAGTCCCATTTCGAAAGATCGGGAGTGACGAGAGAAGAGAGGATCCCATTGTTTTCTCCAAGAGGTCCGAATGTTCGTTCGTTCTCCGTCGAGAGAGACTTCGAAGAACAAAAGGATTTGGGAGAAAAAACGTTAACGCAGGAAGACGCGGCGGCGCTGCGTCTCCTAAAATATGTGTACCATCTTTTTTTTAATGCCACTTATACCAAGAAAAAGAGGAGAAAGTGGGAGGGGGAAGAAACGTTCGCCTCCCCCTTCTCCTCCCTACCTACCAGATTCGGAAATACCTCTTCCGAGAGAGAGAACCGCCTGATAAAGTGGTGGTAATTGAACGTTTAATGTTCTCGGGGAGGCGGTAAAAATCTCCGTCGCCGATGGGAAAAAAATAACACGGCTGACGTAATAAGATGACCCATCCTTCTCACATATGGTGCGAACGACAAAAAAAATACACGAGGCTCCATCCCCGGGACGCTAATAAACTAAATAATAAATTATTTGAATGGCAAGAATAAGTAGTTCTCTGATACAAAAAATGAGAGAAAGGAATTTCGAAAGATGTGGCGAGGGAGAGAGATAACGAGAAGATACCATAGGTACGGAAGAAAAAAAATAATACCTCCGAAACGCCCGAGGTGGACTTCTGATCACCCCAAACCTTATAGGGGATACAAATATCGTGGGAGAAAATTTAATCTGCTCTTCCTCTACTTCAAATAGGCCAGCATTAGTAAATGGGTGGTTGGCGTCTCTAGCTACCACGCTAGGGTCGCGGGTTCGAACCCTGACCATAGGCATGGCCGTACGTGTTTGTCTTTGTTAACTATCGTTGTTGTTGTAAAAATCTGTAAAGCGCTGTTTATGTGCTAGTTAAAAATAAATTTAAAAAACAGTTTCTGATAGAGTATAAAATTCAGTAATAACATAAATTCTGGGTATAAATAAATACTTTTGTTATACTGAAACTACGATGAATATTTTTCGACACAAAAATGCCCAATTTATTTATTTACATAAAGCTTTATAACATTTATACGACTACGTTGCGATGATCACCATAAGGTGGCAAATATAAACTCAAAATTAACAACAAGAGGGATACAACTTGAGATACGGACCTATACAAGTAACAGTTCGTAAAATACTTCGGCGTTGGTTAGAAATGTTTTGCCGCAAAAGATTCTCGTTACGGCGGTGACCATTGTAGCTAGAATTTTACCGAGTGATCATTGCCGTAGTCCATATATTTGTTTACTGAATTTATTATTTATATGTTATACGTTACAATGTAATTTGTTGATCATTCTGCTCTTATAGAACAACTAAATAAATAAGAAGCAATTTACCAGAACTTGCACAGTCAGCGAGGACAGCGTGCCAACAAACCAGGCAATCAGCTTCATCCTTCACGTGCTACTACTCTCCAGGGACTTTTTTGTCCAAGAAGACTTAGCGATGACGACCTGACACCGCAAGGGACGTAATCTCTGAAAACCCTGTGTCGAGGATTGTGAAAGGAGACGACTACAAAAGAAAATTCCTATTTTTCGATGGCACTGTATAGAATGCGCTAAGTCGGCGGCTTTCGAGAGCGTCGAGGAGACAAGGTATCCAAGGAGATCCAAACGGTGTGGGGGAGATGGGGGGGGGGGACACCCCGCGGGCACCCAGCAAAGGGAGAGATACGCTGCTTAGCGGAGTGGGTGGTTTCGGGTGGGCTGGGAAACGATAGGGTACAGAGGCGGTGAAAAAAGGTGTGCGCGGGGTAATAGCAGTGATCTTTCATCTCCCACTTCTCTCCCTCTCGGTCCAAGAGCGGGAAAAGGAAGAAAAAAACGCCGAGTTCAACGAACTAAAAGGTTAATTTTTAAAGAGAGGACGCGCAGCTCACCCACGAGCGCCGCATACGAGAGAGCACGGTTTATAAGGAAAGAGATGTGCCGAATCGACCCATCCGCCAATTATTTGA
>CM054113.1:181130578-181181979 GCA_028673005.1 Tanypteryx hageni | reverse complement strand
TACCACATTGCGTTTAACCATGGAAAGGTACATCTTTTTCGGTAGTTTGACTACAGTGGAACAAATATTTTAATGAAGATATTGATAAATGACCATTTTTTCACTAAAAAACTATCTGGTGTATTGATAAAAAAAATCTAACTTTTCAAGGAAAACAATTTCATCAATTTTATACTCTAAACCCCCAGGCATCAAGCTGATGTATTCATGAAAGATATATTGGGGTCTAATATACTCCAAGGATAAAATAGAGCAATTATTGCGTTTAACCTTAACTACTGAGGTAAAATTAACATCACATTGTAACTGAAGTGCGGTCTCCCAGACCGCTATCGTTTATTATTATTTATTCATAAGCTATATTTATGATTGGATTTTCCGTGTTTAATAATGTCATAAGGGTTGAGGTAATTAAAAGAAAAACTTAACATTCACTTTATTTCTTTGTAAAATGGAAACTGACGGAAATCCAGTAGTGGAGTAATTTGATATAATAACTTAAGTGATGTCTCACCGACCGCAACTCAGTAATTAAAGGTTCATTACCTTTCACCAAAATTCGATTTTAATGAAAATGAGTTTGAAAATGCATTTTGGCAAATTTAATGGAATATTACCTCGCGCAAAGAGAAAAAAATTGCTAAAATCTCGTCAATATTCATGTTATCCAAGCGCTAAATTTCCGACCCCGTATATATATTAATCCTGTAAAATGTGCACAGCAAATTACATTCGCTTGCTCGACGGGAACTTGATCTCACGGATAACCGACGAGTTTTAACCCCGTCCAAGTTGAAACAACACGGTAAATGCATGTACTCGCGAAACGCCTCGCTCGAGGAAATTACATACGCAGGCTTAATCATAATCACGGCTTAATAGGCGCCTAAATAGCCCGTGTAATGACTCCCCAACCTCTCACTTGAAAAACATCATCCCACATTAATCCGTGTACACTTCATTTTACGCTTCGAGGAGAAAAAACATCTTGAGCGTTCCGCAAGAGAACAAGAGTCGCACTTTTTTAAAGGAAATTCCAACATTTGAAATCGAATACCGGTACACATACATTTATATATATAATCGCCCCCTGAAATCTCCTCCTGCACCAACCTCCCATCCTACCCCTCCACCACCTGCCATGCAAATCCCTACCGCGAGCCAGATGATCGTAAAATACGCAAGTACAACGACAACCTTCCACGAGAGAAAGAAAATCCCAGCCGTGGAGGGACGGAATTCATGAAGTCGAGAGAGGGAAATAGAGAGGAGGAGAGACGATTGGGTAAGGAAAAGAGAAAGGGGTAAAACGACAGGTGCATGGCGGGAAAAGTGTTGCGCGCCTCCAGAGAAAACGGAAGAAGAGTAAAAGAGGAAAAACCACAAAAAAGCGGTGGAGATCAAAAGGACGCAAATCCCTCTAAAAGAAAGAGCCAAAAAAAAACCTTTTCAAAAACTTCCAACCCTTCACCGGCGCTGACAGAGCAAACTGCGCGGGCCAGAGAAGCAGACGAGTATAACGGAGACGACCCTCTCCGACGGGTAGGTAGCGAGGAAAACATATGAGGCGCGATACGGCGCTAGAATACGCGGAGGTGCCGTCATTAAAATATTCTTTCCTCTGCAACCGCGCACATATAAGTCGTCCCACTCCGAAAAAAACCCTAAATAAAAAACAAAAGATCTCAGCATACGTCCTCCAGAAGTTTTGAACCTCCGGCCCCACATTCCCCGCTCCTCCTACGGTTCCGCGGACCTTCATTGAGCTCAGATGACGCTGGTCTTCTGGAAGGAATGCGGCCTAGCGACCCTCGCCCGATTTTTCTTACCCGTCCAATCGTCGTGTCGTGGCGGCGTGGGTGGGATGAGGGGGGTTAGATAGAAGAAAACGGCGGAGGTGGCGGCGTGGCGAGTCGGGCAAAGGGAGTGGCCGGGAGAAAGATGGAGGGAGTGGGTGAAAGGAGAACGAGGAAAGGGGCCGTAGGAATCGGAATTGATATTCTCGATCGTAATTCAAATCCGATTTATTTTTTCAATTTTTTTAACTACTCCGAGTTTGCCACCGAGGGCGATAGAGGCGTATTTTTAATCCCGGAACATCCGTTTCGGTGGTGACGTTGTCTTTAAACGGATCCTACTTTCCCGGAGGATTGAGGCGATGTTATTCGGTGGCGAGAGGTGGATTTTTTATTCATTTTGTTCTGCCCCACCGTCCGAGTGTGTGTATATTCGATCTCCGCTTCCTCTGCAAAGTTTTATTGCCCGTCAACGGAATGTAAGCACGCAGCAACATGAAGGAGGAGTTAACTGCGTACGACTGAATCATTTTCGACTTACACCGTTTGAGACGTGGAAATATGCGTCGCGTAAATCCGGTCCCAGACATTCAATTCGATCCCCGCATGTGAACAGGTAATTACGCGGGGGTTTTTTGAAGCGTTTTTTACAAGGGGGAATTACGATCTAATCTTAATTACCTGGAATGTCTATATAATTCGAGCATTTTCCATTACGCGGAGAATACATTCTTTCTACAATATAACTCTTCGTCGAATGGATACTTTAAATTTGAATAATTTGCGTTTCTTTAAAGACAGAATCGTACAGGTTCGACTACTTTTCCTGAGTCACTTAATGTGTTAACTTGCGTAAAATGCGAAGAAACTGTGCTATTTAATAATTTATTTCTCATTAGCAGAGTGGCTGTGAGATATAGCGCCTATGGCAATTTTTTAAGAATTATCTTAGTTATGTAGAATATTATTTTTCCTGGGTTTTAATAGAGAATAGCATTTTATTAAAAATAAATTTAACGTTTGAGTATTACATTAACACTCATTAATGGGAAAAAACTTGATATTTTTGCGGGAGCTTTTGGCGCATTTTGCAGGCGGCTCTTATGACAAATGCCACTTTCGCCATACTCGAGCTACAGCAGTGTTCATTAGACCTTAAGCAGCACTATCCTGGGCTTCCACAAAAGTGTAAAATAGACAGTGCAGGACTGGAACTGGCGACATTAGAATGCAGACCATTCAATGTTAGCATGAATTTAATCTGCAGTGGGTGCACAAGCATTAAGCTCGCAGACAAAATAAGACCAAACCGATTTGAAACAGCGGAAAAATTGCTGAAAATGAGGGTCGTCTCGCTTCTGCTTTTTCTCCTTGTTTACTCTTCGAATTTACCTATGGCTTCTTATGGTTATACAGGTGACCCACGTCACCTCCCCCACACCCTCCACAAAGCCCAGTGGCTTCTATGGACAGGATACGTACTTTTGCTGGCGACGCATTAAAATTTTTACTGCCTGAATCTGGACGTTTTCGAATGATTTACCAAGCAAGACCCTAACCGTTCAAAAACTAAAAGTCACATCTTTTCGTAGCTTATACCGGAGAACCAGCTAAAGCTGCGTAATATACCGCCATAAAAGTATGCACACGCAAAGGTGAGGAGGCCAGCTAAACCACTTAAGCGCCACAAACGACGTGAATGGAACACGTAGGATAATGCTTCCCTACTCCCAAGACTGTTTCAACGGCCACGACAACTCCCCGAGCATCACGCATCACCACAAAAGAAGTGCGTCCCTCCGGAAACTTTTATTGAGAGGGAGGGAGAACAAACCGTTTTCCAGAACCCTATGATGAGAATAAAGAAGGAACCGCCCACGCGGATCGCCCAAGTAGACACTCCGTCAAAAAATAGAGAAAAGAAATGATTCGCGCCATTAAGGCCGATCAGAAAGCACTTCATTCGCCCATTCGCGCCATTCGATATGGACGGATCGAGGGTATATATCGTAGCCGCCCCGGAATATCTCGGCCACTTCCATACCTGGAGTTAACGGGTAAGAAGTTTTAAGGTCCCCCTCCCACACCTTTCCCTCCCCCTCTGACGGCTTAAAAACGACCGATAGCCTGTACCCACCACCGCGAGAGGTCTCTTCGTGCGACGCCCACAGAGCGTTCTTCCCACGCGGTGCTTTCACCACCGGCACAACCACCAGCCCCTCCCACCCCCCTTCTCTCTTGAGTACTACCCTCCTCATTCCTTACGCCCACCACGGCCTCTCTTTCTCTCGTCACACCCACCCAATATCTCACACACGGCTTCCGGGAGCCGAGGTGGAACAAAAAAATACACGTACGCCCCTGGAGAAAAAATAATAAACACGCTGGCGCGCACAGCGATGAGTAAAAAAAAACTTCATGAAAATTTCGTCGATCCGACGTTTTCCGAAAGCCGCCAAATGCGAACAACCTTCGGATGCATTACCGGTAGCTAAGGCTTCCTATAGCGCAATTATGTTAAAAATAACGCGGGATGGGTTCACGACGTCATAGTAGGAAAGTTTAGCAGAAAGACACCGCCCTCAAGCTCTAATTATGATGATAAAATATTAATATTATGCGCAGAGGAAAAATGTTACATTTAATACCGCATATACCATAATTAAAATTAAAAAAATTATTTTAGTTCCTTACTAGATCACAGAGTTGAAGCAAATTAAAATTATAGCTACCGAGCTACACATGAGGCATTTGTCGAAAAAGTATTGGTTAATTTTAATGACACATTGCAAACATTTCAACCTCAACGGTAAATAACCAATCTTTGATTGATAAGCGAATCAAATCCTACGATGGCAACTTTGAAGGCAACTTGCGCATACAATGTAAATCAATCCTTACTAATTGTTGGCTACATAATTCCATAAAGTCATAAAGAAACAACAATAATATATAATGGACGAATTTTGAAGAAAAAGGACAAACATACTGTCTACCAAATTTCAGCGCATAAGAATATCTACCTGTATGGTATAATCCTTTCGGTTGGAGTAGCTTCATTTGAAACCACTAGGATATTTCTATGTTGATAATTTTATCATTTGAGTCATGGCTTCTTCAAATGCAACAATCCCTGCAATTTGAAGTTCTCCGTTTAGCATTTTGCTGCATTCAATTATTTAGAAGGTAATCTACCTATGGTAAAATTTAAGAAATAAAAATAAAAAAACCGAAGAATTCCTTCTTCATAAAAA
Organism: Tanypteryx hageni; assembly: GCA_028673005.1. Lineage (NCBI taxonomy): Eukaryota > Metazoa > Arthropoda > Insecta > Odonata > Petaluridae > Tanypteryx > Tanypteryx hageni. The sequence continues at coordinate 181,176,929 of CM054113.1, read as the reverse complement.
TTCGCCGCCCTATCCGAATTGGATTGTCAATCAGTCGTTTATTGATAAAAGTACTCAAATTTCTCAAAAACTAATAAAATTCTCAATCGTCGATTCAAGGAGATAATGACACAGGTATCAAAACAATATTTTTGAGAAAGCAATTAATAGACAATAAATATGAGTTAAGTATCGTCCTGAATTAGTCTCCAGGACGCAGGATGAAATTTTACGCCAGGACGAATAGTGAGCGGAGTTTGTCCCGCGACGTTCCTAAGCGAAAAAAACGTACGATTAAAAAATAACCGCTAATTTACGACGGATCCAAAAAGATCGATCGCGAACGACAGAAACCCGACACGCGGCAGCGCCTCTTTCTTTTTTCTCGAACGAGGCGGGAACGGGTAAAGAAAGGAATGAGAGAGAGAGAGAGAGAAGGAAGACCAGCAAAACATCCGTATGAAATTCCATTAAAACTGCTTAAAATTGGGTCAACGCAAAAACTTCTTGGGACACAGCTATGCCTCATCTCTCCCTCTCCATTTCAAAAACCCTACCCTCTCTCTTTCTCTCCGAATACGGAAAAATCAGCCAGATGGCGTCGTCGAGGCGGCGCTTAATAAAAAACGCTTCTGTTGAAATAGAGCGAATTTGAAGAAAATGAGCCGCGAGAGACGACCGAAAAAATTTATGTGCTACGCACGCCTCCCCCTAGCATGTGCACGCGTGAGCACGCGCGGCCCGCAAACAACGATGCCGTTCGGAAATAGAGGAAGAGAGAAAGGGAAGGAGAGAGAGATTAAGGATCTATCTACACGCCCAACCCAAAACTGGAGAGGGAGCTATTTTAATGACGCGTCAATTAACTTCATAATCGATTTCCTTTCGGGCTTGTGAGAGAACGTATAAATCAAACTGGAAGGAGAGAAAAACCTTTGAACGACTTAAAACGACGTTTTAAATCGTTCTTTATATATCACTACTACCGCGACCCGACAATGCGACAGCAGTAATACTAACCGAGACCGAACATCAGACAATTGCTCGAATTTGTCTCGCACTAAATTTGGCCACGAAGCGGCACCTGTTAAATACTTTTCGTTTATATTTAGGGCTCGACAAACGGCCATAAATTTCACCGCATCTGCTATTTTCTCTTTTTATACGAATCTTAAAAGTAAATTTCAAGTCTTTTTTTTATGTTTGAGATTTTTAAAAAAACTTATTTTTACAGGCTATTATTCTCAAACTTCCTTATGTCGACCCAGGCTCCCAAGTTAAGGGTTGGCCCCTTGATATGAATTTAATTTGTCGAGGCCATTTCATTAACATACTGAACATGGTAGAGAAGAGTAAATTAAACGCTGTGGCAGAGAGGAATTAAACAACTTTACGGTCGAAGTTCTCCATGAACTAGAAGAATTATTATTATTATAAAATTCACTTAATGATGACGCACAGTGGATTGATTATCGGTGGTCCTTTTATATCCAAGTTAAAAATTCATTTTAAGTATTGAATTCCGAGCAAAGGATACGATGGGTATATTATTTTGGACGCGAATACCGCATTTCACGAATGCACGTGACGTAAAAAATCTCATAGCTTATACGAACGCGTGATTTTTTCCATAAGGTATCAAACCTGCGCAAAGCGGCTTTGGCTCAATCCGAACTTTTCCAAGAACGTAAACCCACACCTTGCGCACGGCGATACTGTAACCATATTGCCACCACATTGGAGCATTGAAAAATGAACAGATAAATAATAAAATCCGAAATCCGTGGTCTTGACTAATCGATCTCCAAAAAATTTAAGTTCCTCCGTCGTTTATTGACATCTAAATTACGGGCCTAGGTCTCTAAATCACCGTCGTCCTCCACGAGCGGAATAAGAAACCGTTCGGATATTCTATTAAACACGTCACCCGCGTTAACAACGAGTGCACCAGAGGAACTCCTCGACCATTTCATAAGCCGGAATCGTAGACACCATCCCGAGCTTAGTAAAGACCAGAAGAGAATGTCAATACCTTGCGTTAATAAAAACAAAGATAATCCGTGAGAGCCATCAACCCAAACAGCAATCGGTATTCACGAGGGTAATTCTCGCTCACGCGTACCGACGGACAGACGGGTATCAACTCCGCGGCATCTCCTCCGCGTAGGGTGAAACAAAAAAAGGAAAATAAAAACAAACGAAGGACGTTTAATGAAAAAGAGATTCGAGAGATTACGATCGAAGATTAAAATACAGACGGGAAATCAATCAAACTTTTTTTAAAATCCCAAAAAAAAAATCTCCACGCGAAAATCATCCATCAATATATGTCAATCTTTCTCTGGAGAGCGTGTGTGTGTGTGTGAGAGAGAGAGGCAAAGATAAAAATAGATCGAGGGAAGAAACTTTTAAAAAACAACTGAAAATCTTTGGGCGAAACAAGGTCTTCGACTGCTCCCAACACTGCGGCAGTCAGGCTTTTTAAAAACCACAACCCACGCACTTGAAAATGCGGACGAAACCTAAAAGGAGCTTAAGAGAGACGCGAAGGATTCGCTTCCACGAAAAAAGCGATCCGACCCGAACGAAACAAAAAGCGAAGAGCGAGCGGAATGGATAAAAAAGAACGAAAAATGACAATTGAACCCTCCAACAAATCGACTCTCATACCTCTCAAAAATCCACCTGTGACGACCGGAGACAATGCTTTAAAGGAACATGCTATTTTTATCCGCATCGACGCTTAATGCACCAGTCTGTCCACCCGCCGGATAACCTTCTGGCCAGGTCGGCCGAAGAAAAGGATTGAAAGAGAAGGTGGGAGAAAAGAGAGAGGGCGGGAGGAGAAAGAGGTGGGAAGGAGAGAGGGTGGGTGGAGAGAGAGGGTGGGTGGAGAGAGAGAGGGTGGGTGGAGAGAGAGAGGGTGGGTGGAGAGAGAGAGGGTGGGTGGAGAGAGAGAGAGGGTGGGTGGAGAGAGAGAGAGAGGGTGGGTGGAGAGAGAGAGAGGGTGGGTGGAGAGAGAGAGAGGGTGGGTGGAGAGAGAGAGGGTGGGTGGAGAGAGAGAGAGGGTGGGTGGAGAGAGAGAGAGAGAGGGTGGGTGGAGAGAGAGAGAGAGAGGGTGGGTGGAGAGAGAGAGAGAGGGTGGGTGTAGAGAGAGAGAGGGTGGGTGGAGAGAGAGAGAGGGTGGGTGGAGAGAGAGAGAGAGAGGGTGGGTGGAGAGAGAGAGAGAGAGAGAGAGGGTGGGTGGAGAGAGAGAGAGGGTGGGTGGAGAGAGAGAGGGTGGGTGGAGAGAGAGAGAGGGTGGGTGGAGAGAGAGAGAGGGTGGGTGGAGAGAGAGAGGGTGGGTGGAGAGAGAGAGAGGGTGGGTGGAGAGAGAGAGGGTGGGTGGAGAGAGAGAGGGTGGGTGGAGAGAGAGAGGGTGGGTGGAGAGAGAGAGGGTGGGTGGAGAGAGAGAGAGGGTGGGTGGAGAGAGAGAGAGAGGGTGGGTGGAGAGAGAGAGGGTGGGTGGAGAGAGAGAGGGTGGGTGGAGAGAGAGAGAGGGTGGGTGGAGAGAGAGAGAGGGTGGGTGGAGAGAGAGAGAGGGTGGGTGGAGAGAGAGAGAGAGGGTGGGTGGAGAGAGAGAGAGAGGGTGGGTGGAGAGAGAGAGAGAGGGTGGGTGGAGAGAGAGAGAGAGGGTGGGTGGAGAGAGAGAGAGAGGGTGGGTGGAGAGAGAGAGAGAGAGAGAGGGTGGGTGGAGAGAGAGAGAGAGAGAGAGAGAGGGTGGGTGGAGAGAGAGAGAGAGAGGGTGGGTGGAGAGAGAGAGAGAGAGAGGGTGGGTGGAGAGAGAGAGAGGGTGGGTGGAGAGAGAGAGAGGGTGGGTGGAGAGAGAGAGAGAGAGAGGGTGGGTGGAGAGAGAGAGAGAGAGGGTGGGTGGAGAGAGAGAGAGAGAGGGTGGGTGGAGAGAGAGAGAGAGGGTGGGTGGAGAGAGAGAGGAAGGAGGGGAAAGAGGAAGGAGGGGAAGGAAAAGAGAGGGAGGGAGGAAGGAAGGAAAAGAGAGGGCGGGAGGAAGGAAAAGAGAGGGAGGGAGGAAGGAAAAGAGAGGAAAGAAAAGAGGGAGGAAGGAAAAGAGATGAAGGAAAAGAGATGAAGGAAAAGAGATGAAGGAAAAGAGAGGGAGGAAGGAAAAGAGAGGGAGGGAGGAAGGAAAAGAGAGGAAGGGAGGAAGGAAAAGAGAGGGAGGAAGGAAGAGGGAGGAAGGAAAAGAGAGGAAGGAAAAGAGGGAGGAAGGAAAAGAGATGAAGGAAAAGAGATAGAGGAAAAGAGAGGGAGGAAGGAAAAGGGAGGAAGGAAAAGAGAGGAAGGAAAAGAGGGAGGAAGGAAAAGAGATGAAGGAAAAGAGATAGAGGAAAAGAGAGGAAGGAAAAGAGAGGGAGGAAGGAAAAGAGAGGGAGGAAGGAAAAGAGAGGGAGGAAGGAAAAGAGAGGGAGGAAGGAAAAGAGAGGGAGGAAGGAAAAGAGAGGGAGGAAGGAAAAGAGAGGGAGGAAGGAAAAGAGAGGGAGGAAGGAAAAGAGAGGGAGAAAGGAAAAGAGGGAGAAAGGAAAAGAGAGGGAGAAAGGAAAAGAGGGAGAAAGGAAAAGAGATGGAGAAAGAAAAAGAGATGGAGAAAGGAAAAGAGAGGGAGAAAGGAAAAGAGAGGGAGAAAGGAAGAGGGAGAAAGGAAAAGAGAGGGAGAAAGGAAAAGAGATGGAGAAAAGAAAAGAGGGAGAAAGTAAAAGAGAGGGAAAAGGAAAAGAGAGGGAGAAAGGAAAAGAGAGGGAGGGAGGAAATCAGAGGGAGGGAGGAAATCAGAGGGAGGGAGGAAATCAGAGGGAGGGAGGAAAAGAGAGGGAGGAGGAAAAGAGAGGGAGGAAGGAAAAGAGGGAGGGAGGGAGGAAGGTAAAGAGAGGGAGAGAGGAAGGAAAAGAGAGGGAGAGAGGAAGGAAAAGAGAGGGAGAGAGGAAGGAAAAGAGAGGGAGGGAGGAAGGAAAAGAGAGGGAGGGAGGAAGGAAAAGAGAGGGAGGGAGGAAGGAAAAGAGAGGGAGGGAGGAAGGAAAAGAGAGGGAGGGAGGAAGGAAAAGAGAGGGAGGGAGGAAGGAAAGGAGAGGAAGGGAGGAAGGAAAAGAGAGGGAGGAAGGAAAAGAGAGGGGGAGGAAGGAAAAGAGGGGGAGGAAGGAAAAGAGAGGGAGAAAGGAAAAGAGAGGGAGAAAGGAAAAGAGGGAGAAAGGAAAATAGAGGAAAGAGATTAAGAGAGAGAGAGAGGAAAATAGACGGAGGAAGGAAAGGGAGAGGAAAGAGATTGAGAGAGAGAGAGGAAAGAGATTGAGAGAGAGAGAGAGAAAAGAGATTGAGAGAGAGAGAGAGAAAAGAGATTGAGAGAGATAGAGAGAAAAGAGATTGAGAGAGATAGAGAGAAAAGAGATTGAGAGAGAGAGAGGAAAGAGATTGAGAGAGAGAGAGAGAGAGAGAAAAGAGATTGAGAGAGAGAGAGGAAAGAGATAGAGAGATAGAGAGAAAAGAGATTGAGAGAGAGAGAGAGGAAAGAGATTGAGAGAGAGAGAGAGGAAAGAGATTGAGAGAGAGAGAGAGAGAGAAAAGAGATTGAGAGAGAGAGAGAGGAAAGAGATTGAGAGAGATAGAGAGAAAAGAGATTGAGAGAGAGAGAGAGGAAAGAGATTGAGAGAGAGAGAGAGGAAAGAGAAAAGAGATTGAGAGAGAGAGAGAGGAAAGAGATTGAGAGAGAGAGGAAAGAGATTGAGAGAGAGAGAGGAAAGAGATTGAGAGAGAGGAAAGAGATTGAGAGAGAGAGAGGAAAGAGATTGAGAGAGAGAGAGAGGAAAGAGATTGAGAGAGAGAGAGAGAGAGGAAAGAGATTGAGAGAGAGAGAGAGAGAGGAAAGGGATTGAGCGAGAGAGAGGAAAGAGATTGAGAGAGAAAAGATTGAGCGAGAGAGAGGTTGGGGCAGAGTAGGGGAATTTTTAAGGGAAGGAGTCGTAAAAGACAGGTCGGCCTGCGAGGGTGGAGTCGGGAGAGAGGGAATGAGGAAGTTCTTTGGGAGGAATGGGTCCCTTTCGTTCACCCCTCATCTGGTAAAGGGGCCCACCCTTTTACTCTCCCTCACACGACACCAGCCATCGGTCAGGTTCCGTTGGAGCGTTCTAGTCGGGAACTAAAACCCCTGTCCACTACAGAAAATGAGAAGGGGGGATGGGGGAGGTAGGGTGAAATCTCCCAGCCAGTCCTTCTGTGGCAGGATGAGAGGGGTAAAATGTCAAATGCTTTAAACATCACCTACCAACTCCGGAGAGGAAGAGGATTAAAAAGGAATGTCCTGAAGCTTTTTGAGGGATAAAGGTAGGCGAGCGTGATCGAAGTCGACTCATTAAGGAGGGGATCTTGGGAGGGACAAATTGCTTCCACACGAGACGTCCGTACGTGTGCCGGTCAAGCGTAAATATTAGCTCCGCTCGAGTTCACACTCATTTGGCCGATTTCAAAATTAGATCGTACTTGACAAGGTCTAGACACACTGCTAATATTGAAAACTAAATGTGGACGATTAAGCATTAATCTTCAGAGAAATATAAATAAGGGGGCGTAATAGACGTCAATTAAATGCGCCTTCCTAATCGATCCATCCATCCTAACCTTAACATTTTCTTAAAATTAGATATTCATAGCGAAGCAAACGCTACCCTATTCGAATAATACAATCTTTTCGACGAAAACTTCTCTTCGAAAAGCCCATTGCGCGTCTTTTATTATGATTTGTATCTACACGGCACCAGCGCTTTGCCACGGCACGGAGATATTTGCTAAAACGCAAGACCGAGGAGAAGAATAACATAAATATACACAACGTTTTAAACAATAATTAATAACGTGACTGGGGCGCATTTTATACTGGAATATAATTCTTCGTTCGCTGTAATTACACAAATTATCAAATTTTGATACCATTGAAGTAAGTTCGATTTTTCCCATTTATTTTCATCGAATGTCAAATTCGAATAAATATCGCAGAATAAAGACGATAATTGAACAGGACGCAAAAAATAAAGGCCGCCTATACATTTCCCAAATGGTCATGGACTAGCAGAATTACCCGGCGTTGCGCGGGGAGGGGGGGGGGTGTACACATTAGAGAGTTATAAATATTTTTTTAAATTTCTAACAATAGTCTAGCTAAAACATGCTAAGCTTCTCTCTGTTCTCGTTTGAAAAAGTTTCGAACTGCTTCTTGTCGTAACCTCTGTTTCTCTCTCTCTGTGAGTTCTGATGTTTCTGATACTTTCGAAGTAGCGTTTCTTCGCGCATCTGATTTGCTGCCAGTTAAACGTGTTTTTTGGTGCATTGCAAATCTAAAAAACCATTTAAGTATTAATATTAAAATGAAAACAAACTAACCCCAACAATTAGAAGTGACTGTGGTGATATTCTGTGAAAATGCCTAAAAATCCCTGCAATTTTCGTACTCAAATGTAATTTTTGATCGTTTTCGATCAAGACGAAATTGTATACCCTGAATAATATTATTTATACTATCAGGAGTAAATCAGTATGAATTTTACGACTCTAGGTCAATGATTTTATTTTAATATTCAAATTACAAAATGACTACAACTATTCCCGTATTACTCCCGTGATAATGTTATGGAAATGCTATTCTGTGGAGCCCAGGAGGTTCCAAAGACCCCATGGGTTTCAAGCCCCACCTACGCTCTTCCTTTTGGTCGTATTAGTTGGCATGCCAAGTTTGTTGCCCCAGGAACAACCGTGTGGATTAGAATAGCCGGACAAACATAAAAACCAACGAACTTTCTGAATTATAGTCAAGATTGACGCACTTCGTCGTTAATATTTTCTTCAACTTTCGTAATATGATATGAAATATATGCAGCATGTAGCCAACGCGGAGGTGCGATCATCATACATTTTAAAGAGCATCGAAATACCATTGAGTAAACACCCCGCACGGCATGACATCCACAAAATTCAGCAGCGGCACATCATAAGGATATTTTAATGAAGTTGGGAGACAACCCCAAAAAACTACACACGCCGCACTTTCCTTAAGTGTCATTCAATGTATCCGAGTCCTTAAAGCAATACCCCCACAATTTTAAAACCACCACCAATCATCTCCTAAACGTTAATACGCTCATTGAGCTAATGCTTTACTCCTGTTCCTTCTAAAAGGTATTTTTGTGTGGGGGAAGGTGGTGAGCAAGCGAGGAAGAGGGGGAGGAAGTTGGATAGGTAGGATGGTCATTAGTCACCCAAAGACAAGCTGGTTAAGACTATAAAAAAAATAAAACAAACCTCTTAATCGGCGAAACGAGGAGAGAAAGAGAGAGCAGAAAGAATTAAGACATTGGGAATAATGTATTCACAAAAACCTTCCACCGCCGTTCAACCGAGTACCCGAGGGAAGTCGAGAACATTCTCAACGCCTAAAAAAATTCCTTGGGTCAACTCGCCATCATATTTTAAAAAATATACTATGACCGCTCAGAAAGAAAGTTTTTTCAGAACGCTAAATCAATCCTTTTTTAAAAACCTCTCGAGAAAAAAATAACCCGTGGACATCTCGGCGGGTTCATATCACGGAATAACCGAAAAAGAGAGAAAGAGTTCGAAAAAGGCGGGAAGCCAAACGAACGGGGCGGGAATCTTCCCACACCCGAAAAATTCCACACCCTCACGATTCCTCCCAGCATTACCGCTCCCGTAGCGATGCCACGGTAAGTGTTTTATCGAGGTTGGATCTGAGGTAGGGAGGAAGGAAGTAAAAAGGAATGGGAAGACACACGCGCTCACTACTTTTCCCCCTTCCTCCTCCACCGCCTTATCCCGACCGAACCTTAAAAAGCCAATTCCCTCTCTCTCTCTCTCGGATGAAAATTCCTAAGGAGCAGGGTCATTCGTTTCTGGCAACATACACGCACGCCAGTACTCTCCCGACCTCCCCCTTCCCCCTTTAACTTTCCTCCTCCTCTTCTTCTTCGACCACCGCCTTAAAAAAAATTAAAAAATACACCTCAGCCTCACCAATCTTTTCCACTCCTTCAGGTTAAAAAAAAAACCTCCAGTGGAAGAGTAAAAGGAATGAAGGGCCCCTCCCCATCCTCTTTCTCTCTTCTTTTACTTCTCCAATCGCGGGCATACGATCTGCTGGAGAACCCGCGATGGAATCCAGCGACCAAAAAATAGAAAAAGAATGACCCCTCCCTCGCAAGCATCAGAACCGCCCACTCCCTCTTTCTAATCCCCCCCCCCCCCCCTCTCTCTCTCTCTCTTTGGGACCCGAAAAACCTTAAAACCTCCATTCTCGCTCCCACCTCTCTCTTTTCTCTTCTCACTCCATCGTGTGGCGGCTTCGAAAGGAAAAAAAGAGGCGTGTACGGACTTCCCCGGCGGGTAATTAATCTCTCAAAGCTCTTATGAGACGTCCGATATTGAGTAAGAACAATCGTTCCACGGACTACCCGAGCAACCTTCTCGCGTTCATAGGTGCTTCGAATGGAATGAAAGAAGAGAGAGAGGAAACTATATATATGAGAGAAATCGGAGTAGCCGATGCCGGCAAAAAGCGGACGCTCGGATCCGTCGATAATGAGAGGACGTCGATAAGGATTTAATTATCAGAAACACGGACGGGATTTAACGAAAAATAATTCGAAAACGAATTATACAGATCGTAGAACGAAATAATAAATAAACCTAGGCGTATCAACAAAACGGTCGAGTAACAGTCCTGTGCGATGGAAAGACGAAGTAACGAACACGAAACTAGTCAAACCCAGATTTAGCGCCACCGTTTGTTCATCACTAAAGCGGGGATGGCGGATAATTGAAGTATATACTTGCTCTATGTAATCATAAGGTGGAAATTCTGTTCACAACGATTAATGGGCGGTATGCGGGGGTGGCGCTATATATGGAGGGGCGTTATATCGGGGTCTGACTGTAGGATCCCCTTCGGAATCGAGGGTCGGCGAATGGTCACATATGAAGACTAAGTTGCGGCCGAAACGCACATTTGGCTTATTAAATCGTTCATGGCTACAGGAGTTTCTTAGGTGTTAAACGACCCGGACTGTTAAACAAGGTAGGAAGAGCAAATTATATTCGATTTAAATTTAAAACTCAATTTCTCCGATAACCATAAAAAGTTTCGGAAAATCGGATGCGCATTTTGGAAACAAAATAGCTTTCATCTGTAGTGTTTTGTTTGTATAGAATTTCTGGCTAATCAACCTCTTGGATTATTATAGCCATTACTCCTTCCACACCGAACACATACAAAGTATAGGGGGGAAACCCGGTGTCGGCATTAGCCTACTCTTTACGAAAGACCAACGGGGTCTACCGCTCCGAAGGACGGAGCGCTGAATTACACGGTCTCCTCAAATCACACAAGTAGGGGACGCGACGACCACCACCGGATTGGAACCTGGGACCGCTGCGTGGAAGGCCAACGCTCTAGCCACCGCCACCCCGTCATCAGTAGTGATTCCGGTGATGAACATTATTTCTGATTTGCAACCGATCCGACGTTTTTAATGGCTGTTGAAGAGACGATAAGGTGAACCCGATAATTAAGTATTGAATCGAGCTATTTAGTTCGGTAGACGTATTATCCCAGACAAAGATGCTATCATCTAATGCGCATAACGTCACGTGACAACAAAGTTTTTTACACACATTCGGTTGCTATTTAAAGTAACTAACATACTTTTGAAGTGACGCGTCTTTCCTGACGTCAACATCCCTTTAACCTAAGCAAATATTTCGGAAAAGATTCTCGCAACCTTTTCTACTTAACTGGCACCGCAAAGCAGTTGTAAAATTAATTAAAGTACTTTTTCTACTGAATACATCTGCAGACGGAAAGATTTGTCACCGCAGGTTGGCAAGCAAATAAAACACACACACACACACACACACACACACATATATATATATATGTATATATGTATGTATGTATGTATGTATGTATGTATGTATATATATATATGTGTATATATATATATATATATATATATATATATATATATAAGTACGACAGCGTTATTTGCGTGATTAATATTCATTCTTGTAAGAACCAGTTTGGAGTCACGCCGGGAGGAGTGGAGGGGCGAAAAGATATTTTTGGAACGCGAAATCATTCGTCATTTTTTTGCAACCAGGTCGTTGCCCCGATTAGCGCTATGACAGGAACAAAGAAGACGCAAAGGAATAATCAAGGATAAAAAAGCGACAAGGACTACCAGTATGAGCATTGCTGAGTAATCTCTATCATGCGTGGAACGATTACTTTGAGAAACCGACGTTATCTGCGTCAAACGACAGACCATAAAGAACGCATCCAGTAGTAATATGTATCGAATATATTACGGTCGAACCCTGATAATTCGAATTTCCGCGCTCTTATTCATATTCGAGTCCTGCAGGGGCCAGGTACGGGCCGATCCTTTGAAATTTTTTTACGGGTCTGGGCTTTAAAAATTGCTGGATACATCAGGGTTGCTATAAAAATATTCGGGCTTTGACGAGCCGAAATATTTTAATCAGCATCTGAAATTTACCTATACGATTTGCATAATATTTGAGGATGCGTCACACCAGTAGTCCGTACTGAATGGATTCAGGCAAAAAAGTGGCATGATTTTTTTAGATAAACTAACCCAGGAATAGTGAAGAACAAGTGTGTCCCATTCTCCGTACTCTATTGGATAGTATATTTTTTGCCTATAACATTATATTTTTGTATTTTGTAAACTGGATGATAATTTATTTTGTTTGTGGGGTTCCAAGGAATACAAATATGTGGATTAAAAAAATCTTTTTCAAATCATTGAAAAACCCACAGATGTTGGCAAAAATCTGGAATACAATATGTAGTTACATATTTTGAACCGAGGGGCTTTAAACGAGATATGAGGGCTTTAAACGAGATGTGAGAAGTCTCACGGGCCGGGCCTACAATTTCTTCGACAGGTCCGAATCTGTATGGGCCGGGCCCAGAAAATCTGACCAGTGCAGAACTCTAATTCATATACACTAAAATTAAGTTCCATAACTCGAATCTTTCTCCGTCTTTCCTGTAAACCTTGAACTAGCAAGATGAAATTATGATCAAACTGTAATCGAGTTGCGATCTTCCAGACGGCTATTACTTTTAATGTTAATATTTATTCGCCAGCTATATCTACAATTAGATTAACCGTATTTAATAACCTGTCACGAGTATTACGACGTAATTAAAAGAAAAAATAAGTTTCATTTTTAGTAAACTATCGGAAAGTAAAGTAATGGGGTAATTTGACACGAACTTTGGTGGTGTCTCATAGACTGCGCCAAAATAGTTAAAGGTTACGTTCTAGTTATGAGGTTTACACTGTTTAGCTAAAAATAATACTAACTATGCCTTTCAATATCATCCATACTTAAGATATTTTCTAAGAGTCAAAAATGGACGAAAACGAATGAAATCTCAAATCGGAAGTTTTTTCCAACCGTACACCGTATGTTAATTTACACAAATATAATAAAACTAAAAAAATTCTATGTGGACACCACATGCCTTTCTCCATACCTGTATTATTACTAAAAATTCCAAATAGTTTCAATGATGCTAAATATTTTCAAGGAACTCCAAGAAAATTTTAGACTTTACAAAGAACAGAAATAAACAAACCGTGGCCTTCTGATATTAGATATATCCATGAAGCTCCAATAATTAAGAAAACAAGATTGGAAAGGTGTACTCCATGTCGGAGTACACAGAATTTCCAAATGCGTTCTTTGGGATTTCACAATGTTCTCAAATATTTTACGCTCATAATTTAACGAGAAGCTAGCGAGGTAAAATACATGTAAGTCCTTATTTAAAGTTGTAGTTATTATTGTCCGATTTTGGCCAAAATTAGAATCGGTCGAAAAATTTTAGTAAAACTTCTTAATACCAAATTTCATCAAAATACATCCTGCGGTTCCCGAGTTGAAACAAGAACATTGTAAACTACATGTAGGTCTTCATGTAAAGTGGTCGTAATTGTTGCCCGATTTTAACCAAAATTGGAATTGGTCGACTAATTTTCCTAAAACTCCCCAATACCAAATTTTACCAAAATATGTTTAGCAGTCCCCAGTTGAAACAAAGAAACATTATAAACTAATGCATGTCTTCATGTAGTGGTCGTAATTGTTGTCCGATTTTAACCAAAATTGGAATCGGTTGACCAATTTTAGCAAAACTACCCAATACCAAATTTCATCAAAATACGTACAGCGTACCGACAGACATAATCGAGAAAATAGTAAAAACGTGTTCAGGGGACCTTAAAACGTGTATTTCCGTTGAAATCTCGAATTCGATGTTTTTCATGAAAACAGTACTTTCTCTATATGTACATACTTCGTAAATGGAGAAAGTAAAAAAAAACTGCTTCAGAGAGCCCACCATGGATCGGGGCGGCACCAGTCAATACAAATTTTTTACCATATGACCCTCACTGGAATGAATTCGTCAAATCGAACTTCGCGTGGCACACCCGATAGGACTCCACCCGTCAACAATTTTACGCCGAGTCGATCAAGACAACATAATGTTCATCACTCCTCCGAATCGCCGCGGTTGACCGAGTCCTCCCACACAAAACACGCTCCTTCCCCGTCCCTCCGCTTTTCAATCCTACCTTTTGGAACCCCAAAAACGCTACACCACCACCTTTACCATCCTTACTTAGTTCTATCCGACGGCTTCGCGCCTCCAATAAACCTGCAACCTAAAAATTCTATAGATGTTCAGGAGTTTTAAGGAGGCAGAACTTTTTTTTCACTCCCTTTCCCTTCGTCCCACTCCGTCGCCTTCCAGTGAAAAAGGGAAAGGAAGAAAAAGGGAAAAAGGTGGCCGGAACTTATCAGGGCATCCCATCTCAATCCTACACTTCTCTCTCGGAACTTTTCCTCACAGGAATACCTCAAGTCGCTATTTCATCTCCAACTTTTTTCCTATCTCTCCCTTCTACCAAGGACAGAATGCGGCCTCTCCCATAGAAAGAGAGAAAGTAATAGGGTCCGACCGACTGCTTTTTTATTAGCCGGTGTGGAATGAGACGATGTGCGATGGGAGGCAAAAAGTGGCGTTGGTCCGTTTCGGACGGTGAGGTGAGAAAGGTGGCGCGCAACCCAGGCGGTTTACGTAAGGCGAAGAGATAGAGTTGCATGACCAGTTGCGCACCGCCACCTCGCCACTACTTAACCCGCTGGAAGATGATTTTTTTCAGCGTCTCGTCCATCATTTGGGTATTCGTTTGGAAGGCAAAATAAAAAGAAATATAAATATAAATGTAACACACACACATATACTAGTAAAAGGTACTTGCATTCTGCAAGCATTTCATCTCACCTTGAAAAAATATTCATTTTTCATTGGAAATATTTTTTTAATTCTAAATATTTCACCTCTGCACCGATTTTCGTTCTATCCTTATGTAACAATAATAGAGTAAAACAATCCCTAAAATTTTCAACGAAAGCCACGCATTTCTGCCAAATTTTAAAGTTGTAGCTTATGTAGAAGTGAAATAATATTTATCTATTTGTTTAAATTTTAAAAAATTTTAAAGCCCGCAACAACATATTCATCGAGATTTTCAAATGTTCTTTGGGTATGTGCACTAACTTCTAAATTACTTAAAAATTTCATCTCCAACACGTCATTCCTTTTTCCACAATTCTCTAATATTTCCTGTTTTTGGATTTTGACGTCGTTATAAGTTTACGCCGTAGTTTTAAATCAATTGCAATATAATACAATCCACTTAGAAGCACTAAAGTAAAGCTATTATTATATACAGTTCATCGACCCCCATAATCGAAAGGAGTAATGTTCTTTTATTTAATAACATATATCGCTTTTTAAATTGTCGTCATATGTATGTCTTTGATTGAAATCAATGGGACAATAAGAATTTCCCTATTAAAAAGCAATAAAGCGATGCTATTATAACACAGATTGCAAATTCCAATTGAAAAGCATTGTCCTGGTTGCTATGGTAGCTGAAGTTCTTTATTGCCGAGCATCTGCTTTTTTTTCGATTAAAAACATATTTCTTCGTCAATTCGGCACCGATTTGGATTTAGTCTTCAAAAATAAGAAACCTCATTCTTTTAGCTATAAAAATGTTTTCGTCCGAGTTTCTATCTGAATTATAACTAATTTTAAAATGCAAATTTATGAAACTCGGCACAGATTTCCATGTTTTTCTTATGGAGTACCGAAATGGAACATTGGGATCAAGAATACCCCACGAAAATTTAAAAATTTGGAATTTTCGATTTTTCTGGTTGGTTGTGCCTAATAACCTACCATCCTGCCAAATTTCAGGTCCGTGGCATATCTAGAAGCACCTTATGATATATACATATATATATATATATATATATATATATATATATATATATATATATATATATATATATATATATATATACATATATATAATCATATATGAAGGGCGTAAGAGCCAGGCTTGAAAAAAAACAACAGGAAGAAAAAATTTGTGATTTTTACCCCGCGATAAAACAGACGCGAGAGGATCACGAGCCGTGGAGCGGAGAGAGATTTAACGGCGGAAAGAAAACCGAGGAGAGAAAGAGGGCAATAAAAATGCGAGATTTTTTTCTCTGGACGAAACGATTTGGAGTGGTCTTAGAAATGTCTTCAAGGTCGGGATATAACTTAAAACGTTCAACTTCTTCCACCGAAAAAAGTTTCAGGTTTTTGGTCGATAAAAGATGTCGTGAAAAAGGGAGAAACGATAGAGTTTGATCCGACGGAGAGAGAAAGAAAATGACTGGCTAAGGACGGCTCCTACTGGTGCACGCCGCGGCACAAAATTTTCTTTCCCTGTTATTAAATGAACCTGCTCCCACTGAAGCCGGAGCGCGGCGCGCCTGAAACTTCTCTGCGGCGGTTTGCGCGGAGACAATAATATTTTCTTCTGCAGTGAAAGGGCGTGCTTCGCTGTGCCTCAGTTGAGTGGGTCTTGCACGCGTGCGCAAGGTAATCCAAGAGCTTCGTTAACATTCGGCAGGAGTCGCTTGCTTCCGTCACCACGTGACTCGTGCCGTTTTCACTGCTTAGGCAGTGCCGCGAACCCTCCCCCATCAGAAACCGTGCCTCTGCGTGCGCGAGTGTGAATGGGTAGAAAATCCGCGCGGAGGCGCGCCGTGCACCAGTGGGAGCCGGCTTTAATGCGCCGAGAGAGATATACTTTCGGGTAAAAATGTTGTTCTAAAACAACATTACGGGATTTTTTAATTTCTGGCGGGTAATCCCCGCAAAGCGAGAACACCTGCGATAATCGAAGGCTAATGTAGGATATTAAAAAATTTCGTGAGCGCAAATGATGCACTCTACGCACTCATCGAACCAATTCACGTAGCGCAACAGCTGTGCAGATGAAGGCGTGTCCAAGAAAAGTGTTACTTTCGAATCCGTGAGTGTTTTCGAACGGTGAATGAAGGTCAACGTTCCTAAGCGTTTTAGGAGCCGGGAAATGAGTACAAATCATACAAATCGACGCCGTAACACGCCGAACTCGTACGTTGAAACCATTACTCTCGCGCTGAAAATGAAATGCTTTCGTTTTTTAAGGAACCGCGACAAGTAACGCCATCAAACCAAAAAAGACGGTGGTAATAATGACAAAAATGGTGTTGAAACTATACACGCAATACACCCAACTGAAACGATAAAAAGTAGAGGTCAATATAATGGACGAAATAATGGAGATTTTAAGCTCGAGAGGCCTCTATATTTCGAACTTAGAGAAGAAACCGAAATTTACCGTCGTACACAGTTGTAAAATGCTCCTAATGACAGAAAAATTCCAGTAATAAAAATGTTGCCGCTACCAACAGACTCTCCGGTGTTACATGTAATATATAATATTCTTTTTAAAAAAGTTCCACGACAAAATTACTGCGCCAATTACTTAGGGATCAACATCTTATCAAAGGTTTTGATTAAGAGTATAGCAACAACAAACATTCGTTCCCTTCAAGAATTCATACGCTGTAGATTATATAGGTACGGACGTACCCAACGATGCTGTACATGGGCAATGAATTAAAACCTCGCGGAAACGTCCATCATAAAATTCAAACAATCGAATTACTCGTAAACCAAGGAAATTACTAGAGCAGCGAGTCACGATTAAAAACTCCCAGGCATTTCTGGACAGGAGTAAGCGATGGATTAAAAAAACGTGCATCCTTGACGATTATATAGCTGCAGTGGGTAAAAACAATACACTTCACGAATGCAGTTTTAACCCGTAACCACAGGCTGCGGTCTCTCAGACCGCACAAAAATTTCAATCGTCTCATTTAGGGTTCGTGAATCATCTCCGCCTTTGAGATTTTGTTTACCTTTGTATACTTCAGGTGGCTTTGTTTACTGCATGGCAGTTGCATTCTAACATCGGACCTGTGCGTACTAGAGCGTGTTTAGTCTCGTTGCCGGACTGAGAGACCGATGGCCTGTGTTCACGTAATTTTTTCGGAAGTTCTTTTCCACAGTTTCGGAAATTTCTGAAGATATGTCGCAGTTAAACCGTCATGGACCGTCGCACGCCCGGAAAAGAAAAACTGCCTTCCATGTTTTATTTGTAGCAGCTCAATATATTTAATGTTCAGCACCCGCTTGAGGAGCATGCGCTGAAGTGAGGAAGTATCGAGTCCTCATTTTTTAATAAGTTTTTCTTTTTTTAACTCTTTTATATTCACGTGTTTAAACAAACCCTCTGCAAAAGACTAAAGCTAATACTAAAGTTTCTGTATGAAATTTAAAAAAGTAACCTACCAAAAATTAGAGCCTTACTTTTTTGTGTTGGTTCGCCAAATACTAACATAAGAAAACTATATAAAATGTTGTTCCTTCTCACATAATTATTTATTTTTGGCGTGGGGTCTGAGAGACCGCATGCCTGTTGGAGCGTCAATTGCTGATGCCTGTGGTTACGGGTTGTCTCTCAGCTTGGAGCGCTAGTTGCCATTTAACTCCATAAACGCCGGAAAACACGTAGAACCTGGCCCACATTCCTAATGAAAATGTATTGCCACAGCCTTCACCCGAATTCTACCGTTGCGATATACGCACTCTCGGCTCAAATCGACAGTTTTAAACATACTTGATTTCACCTGCTAATAAATAATGTCATATACAGACTGGACCGCATCATCATCGTGCACGATGGAGAACTCGAAAAATTTGACAGGTTTGAATGCCGCGTCAGATGTTATCCGCTTTTATTTCTGCCTACGGCGCAGAGGCAAACGCCATGGTCGGCTCTATTTTATCTTTGTCTGACACCGGGGTGACCGCTGCATCCGTGCGTATTGCTACGTCTCCCTTGCGGCCCTAACGTTCTCACACCGGCCTAGGTATTCAGAATTAAAACGTTGATTCGCGATTCAGTTACAAAATATTGCGTTTCAAACACATGACCGGGTGCGTGGAGATTTTCCTCAAATAAATATACCTACGACACAAAACAGGATTCCACACAATACTCTATTTTTCCATACAATCATTGCTAAGTTGGTGGCACATTTTATTATCTACTTCCAAACAACAAGGTAAGACGGAAAAACGGTCAACATGAACGGGCAAAAAGAACAAAACGTTTCCGAGAAAAATAAGCATCGTCGTTTTTCTCTCGAAGGAATTAATTTGTTAAAAAGTTATGGGATTCCGATAAATAACACCTGGTTGCCATCAACCATAAAAATTCACACAGAAAACGGCGATGGCTCCAAAGATGTAGAATTTTACATTATCCTCAACATTGAACTTGGTAAGTGTTTGACTTATTTTTAAGCCCAGCGTCAAGGACCGACTCCTACAGGAATAAACATTGTTTTGGATGTATTCTTCTTCACACCTTCATTAACGCGTAGTCCCTTATGTCCCTAGATGCTAAAAAAGGTCGAAGCAAAAATAACCTGTCCACGAGAGAGGGAAATCTATTTTCTTCTAATTTAAATTCCGGCATTTAAATAACCGTTGGTTTCAAGCAGTTTAAATCAGTCGACCACCTAATGTGTATCACAGGTATCGCCGTTAATTCAGTGTACTGATAGCTAAATGTTTGACGGTTCACTTAAGACAAATAATTAATGGAAAAGACCAACGAGGGTTTTCTCGGCACAAAATCTCTCGAAGCATACTAAAGGAACGAATTATCGAACGGATCATCTGCTATCTTAAACTTATTACACACTTACTATCATAAGAAAAGAGTTGGCAGTCTTTCACATGCTCGCATGTAATCAAACTGGCGGTACTATTCGCACTTGAAGGTCTTCTTACGATAAGTAACATGCGGACTACCGCGAAAAATAAACGTGTCTGAATGCGTGCGAGGGCGATGTATACGAAGAATCGTTTCTATTCTGTTTTATCTAACACACTAGACGCTAATCATCGGAATAAACATCGCTAGAGAGTACGACGTAAAAGTGCGAACGTAATTCCCACTCACGAAAACAAGGCAACGACAACATCCACATAAGTGATCTTCTTTCGAAAGAAACATCACTTAAATGGTCGGAGGAAACAGCAAGCAAAATAAAATACCGAGAACTCGCACAAGTCAACAACATAATAAATTAAAGGCATGTCGTGACAAAATCGACGGAAATAAATTTTTTTAACTTACCCGGGTTAAGTAAAAAAGCAGACCTCCTCAACACTCGATTTGTCCAGCTTTCATCCTTTAATATCAAAACACAGTCACATTAAAGTTCCACAACACAACACAAACAAGAGAAATCAGAGTAGACAAGATGCCATGATGCTACACTGCCGTCCTTTTTGGAATGTTACTAAGAAATACAATTCCATTGGCCAAGGAACTCGAAGCAGAAGCTTACGATTGGCTGAGGAACTTCGTAGGAGGGATACAGAAACTTTCACGGTCAAAGCAGTTGCAGGCGCCATCTATTAGGCTAGTGAAAAATTACGAACTACTTGGTTGCGAAAATCCATTTAAAAGCAAATCATTTAGTAATTTGCGGGAAACTAAAACAGCACAAAACTAAGAATGTAGCGCTGTTGTGGCATTTATTACTTAAACTATCCGTTTCGAAGGAATGGAAAGAAATTGTCAAGTTAAAATAAATATTACAAAAAAATATTTCCAAATCTTTTAAGTTCTTTGCGATCCAATGCCTTTTTAAGAAACGAAAATTATCATCTGTGGGATTTTGTTCGAAAATAAACATACTGAACAAACAGGATTAATTGTTCAGATAGGTCAAATGTTCAATGCTATTGTGATTCAAATGAGTACTTGACTGTTAGTGCAGTTTATGCTTGTTAAAATGCACTTACATAATCTAAGCGATGGAAAAAATGATCCCAAGTAGACACCCATCAATTTGGTAATATATGTCTCTGAATGAAAAAGATACATACCCTATTCCATTAATAGAATGTATTTGTTTTTATACAAGAGAAACCTTTCTTTCAATAGATGTCAAAAAAGCTGTAATAACTAAAAAATCAATCTAATAATATAAAGTCCAACGAATAGTAATTTCTTCATGGTCTTAATGATATTTAAATGAAATGGATTGGTTTATTAACGTATTGTATTAGCTAAATTCGAATAACTAGCTGTACTAATTACATTAAAATAAAATTTTCCAATTTCACCACTCTCTTTATATTCATATTTCAATTCACACTTACATTCAAACCAGAAGGATTTAATAACATGCAAGGCACCTAGGGAAGGCTACATCCTACTGATACAGCTTATGTCTTTAACCAGATTACAGCAGTTAAATAGATAAAGATCATTTTAGTCATCTAGGAGGAGCCAAGAAGTAGCAATACAAAAGATTAAATGTAAGCCAGTATTGACAAAACTTTAAAAAATATTCTTCTAATGCACAAAGAGTTTACTAAATGTATGTTTTCTTAAAACATTTGTACACTCTATTATAAATCATTTTTAGTTTCTGAATCTGGGAAAAGATTTTCTCTCAAACATTTTTGATGCCAATTTCAGTAAAATCATTCACTATAAAGCCAATAGAAATAAAACGTTTCTTTTTTCCCATAAAAAATAAGCAGAAACCCACAATTAAATTTAATCAAATTCTCAGACTTCCACTTTTGGTTTATAGATAATAAACACATATAAAAGTTCTTGAGGAGTTCTTGGATTTTTTCCTTAATATATACATGCATGCACATATATATATATATATATATATGGACTCTTCCACAACTCATGTTTTAGTAATGCCAATTGACTGATTGCCGCATCAGTTCAAACACCACTAAAAATATACACTTTGATCAATTGTACTTCATTCATCACTCACCAAGTTCCATGCATCTCAAGGTGTCCTTTTCAACAGTGATCACAATTAAAAGGATCGAAGAACGTGCAATCGTTTTCCGTCCACCCAAGGTTTTGTATTATAATCCTTTTGCTCGACAGTTTCTGACAGACTTTAGGATTACCAAGTTGTAACACACATAGATTTCTATACTTTTGTACAAAATATATATATTCACACGTGAAAGTTTCATCTCCATCAAACTGTCGATATCAAACTACCCACACACGCGCGCACACACACACATATCTTAACCATATTCAAAACTTCATTTACATCATAACTTATAATTCCAGCAAAAATATACACGAAATCATTAATGACAGGATTGGATTGAAAACAAAAAAGTCTATATATATATATATACACACACACACTTCCCTACATGTGATTTGTTTTGTAAACATCATATAAAATGCTCGTGTAAAAATACCTCCTAATTTTTAATGAATCGTCCATCCAGGGGTGTGCCAATTGTCGATAATATATATCATTGTTCTGAAGGGATTACAACTACCTTTTTTTCTTTGGTACTCTGTAATGAGTCTAATCAAATACTTAGTACCAAAGCAGAACAAAAGAAGTGGAGGTTTAATCTCCAGTTTCAATCAGAGGGAGATTTTTTTTCACAGTGGCAACGATGAACTTGAAACTTAAGTCACACTGCTTCTGTTAATATAGCGTACGCTGGCAACTTCTTTCCCGCATTGCTTCTCCCTTTAGAGAAGGCACTATGATAATTCCAAATATCACTGCCTATTTAAGAAATACTATCCCATCGTATTATTGTGGATTCGATCAAAAATAAATTATAGTAGACAAATCAACTTATCACATTTCTCAAGGATTTACATACTGGTATTTGTGAAAACAATCTATGGTTATGACAGCACAAGGTAGCTCATAAATTCACGTAATGCAATCTAATACCTGTAATGGTTTCACGGTAAATAACTGTTTATGATTGATGGCAAATCAAAGGGGAAAAAAATGATGAGTGGTCGACTTCTCAGGTGATTCCATGAAAGTTAACTTTAGAATAAACATGTTTCAAATTGATATGTTAAATATAATCCTTAATATTTAAACATTCAAATGCCAACAAAGGTAAATTAAACTGCTCTCATAAAGGAAATATGCAGTGCTTCAACATATAAAAAGGTTATCTTACACAAATCTAATAACAACAAAATTAATGAAAGCAAAAAAGTAAAGAAATACTAAATAATAAGCTTGATTACATATGACCAAAAGCCATGCTACTAACATGTTAAATAACTATTAAAGAAAAAATAGTTTACTTCACTTACATGATAACCTTGTAGATGAAATGACTATACAAATAAATACTTGAAATATGTAAGCATATTAATAAATATTTTACAGTGGTTGGGTATAAAGCAATAGTGACTAACTGGATTAATTTAAACAAGAAAGTAAAATTTTCAACACAATTTTGACTCTGAATGTAACTACTCAGATGAATCTCACTGTTTTTACCACAATTCATGATTTTTTAAAAAAATCATGCTTTTACAAAAGAATAACAAAGACTACTAATCTCTCACTAATCTTGCATATGTGTCCAAACATTTGTAAATTTGTTTCATAACCACACTAGAATTGAGCTTTGCTCACCAAATTCAACTGTAAAATTTGAAGTGACAAGGAAATACAAGCTATATTTTTCCCTAATTTTAGATATCAGAGAAAAAACCTCTTTGGGTTCATATAGAAAAATTAATTTCACAGATAGAAAAGCTACAATAATTATTAAACTGAAATTTTATGTGCACTGAAATATCATAAGTTAATATATATATATATATTAAAAAGAAAAAAACAAATTACTAGTTTAATCTCTAACCTATCATAATTATAACTGCAGCAATGAACTTAAAAATGAAAATACTTTCATACTCATTACCATAGGATATGCATTTTAAATTAATAACTCAATCTCACACTAGAGCAATCCAATATGTGCCATTCCAACTGAAAGACGACTAAAATTAATTGTAAAACATTTCTATAAATGTTTCAAAAAGTTATTTTTTTATAGTATGCTAACTATATGAAGATGTTTCGATAATAAGAACTAAAAAATGATTGCCAAATGACTTTACTAACAAAAAATCAGATAAATATTCAAATGAAGATTGCAATTTATTTGATTGTTTAAAGCAGAGGTGTGCAAATCTTTTTAAGTAGTGGTATGAATACTTTGGATGGCTGCATTCATAGTTTCACATGTTTTGGTGGACCTGATTTACATTGGAACTCACTCAAGGGATCATGTTATTGAAAAGGTTAAACCAAAATCTAACTAAGTTTTTAACATCTCAACTTCACCAGAAAGGTTTTATGGCCATAACTTGAAGTGAAAAATTACCACTATTAAATATCAAAAATAATTTTTTTCAAAAGAGCTTTGTAGGCACTCATATGCTGCACACCTCTGGTTTAAGTTTGCAGATGAAATCAATTCTAATAATTCAGTTTTAATTTTATGTATTTGCATAAATTTAACTGTTCAATAAACAAAATCCTTAAAAGGAATCATTTGAAAATTAAAGTTAAAAACAGCCATCAGTAACTCACCACATGAAATAGTATATATGGTGAACTAAAATTCAGACAATAAAAAACATGCATTTAATTACTTTGTAATTACATGTAAAAGTGAATATTGAAATTTAAAGCTTTTTCCTGAAAATTTGATGTAAACAACAATGTGAAGGAATCAATTTGGAAGCCATGCTTGCTGTAATGGCACTTTGTTCATCAAATTACAGTTTTAAAAGCTAAATAGTTAATACAGATGAAAAAGTAACTTTGGTAAAAGATGACTAAGGATTGCCAATCAAAATGTTTAAGTGATGTATGTAATCATTAAATATTTTGGCATCTCATTCGTGAATCAACAGTAAACAAATTTATACGTTCAAGGTATTGCTTTCAAACAATTTATTATCATTGAAATGACATTCCATAAAATAATAATTTGTTTTTTAACATGTTAGTGGAAGAAATCCCTCTTTAGTTGAAGTATATCTGTAAACTACTGGAAATAGACCAATATTGAGCATATACAAAGAGAGAGAAAGAGATGTTTTTGAAGCAAAGTACATAACTAAAGTAACAGGCTGCAAAGGATAACCTTGAGATTTATGAATTTTCAATATTTGGTTATTGCTAATATTAAATTATAATAAAAGAAGTTTATACATATTCTACTGACTGGAGAAATTAAGTGATGATTATAACTCATTCTATGGAAACTCCAACGATAAAAAATAGGACAAAAGATATCAAACATTAAGTTTAAGAAAAAGTTTTGATCACCAACTTGGTAAAATAAACAACAAATAAACCAGGCTTTAACTGTATGAGCCACACAAGATCTCTATTATATAGCTAAATCTATCTAACAAGGTTTATTTCTGAAGTAACTTCGGATTAAAGAACATCAAAATAAAAATTCTCATCCTTATGCCAGTGAATCTGATTATTTGATTCATCATTTATCGCACCTTAAATAATTTTTTTTAAATTCCTTCAGTAAGGTTTGATCTATCATTTATTACTTTTTGGAAAAGTGCCAATTAACCTTTTTTCAGCAGCAAACAAAAAACCAGCAAGGAAATTACTTTTTTGAATAAAATTTACCTATTTCGTCAGTCAGAAACGAACAGTTTCTGACAGAAAAAAATTTGAATAAAAATATCATTGCCGCATGAAATGCGTGAAACATACACAACGATAGGTTACATTTTTTTCTGCTAACCATGTGAAAACTATCGTTCTGGGGTGCTTTGAATTAGCGAGTGAACACACGGCACTAAAATTCATCCCATACTTCCAAAACAACCTGTTGGATACAAAAGTCCTACCTGAGTGACCACAAATATTAATTATAAATATTCTTCCACTTTTAAGTTAAATATATATCTATACATTTGGTCTCCCACTTCATCTTGATATATATATATATATATACATATATATATATATATATATATATATATATATATATATATATATATATATATATACAAATTTTAGGTGAGTGAGCGAATGAAAAACTAAACAACAAATTAAACAAAAATGCCCACTTTGAGATAAACAGATGGTTCATGCTATACTGCATATGCTCTCCTACCACATTTGGTAATGGAATTCAACGAAGAAAGTGGAATCCCACATTGCACCTTTGTAACCAGAATACCAACAATCACATTGTTGGATCCATAACTTATGCAACTAGCAATTCCATCCACTTCAAAACACTCAAAACCTGTGAAAAGATCAAATCCTGGTTATATATTTTCTCACCAATTCAAGACCTTGCAAGAAAGAAAATTTTTTTATAGAGTCCAATTTTTTCTTAGCTCATCACAAAAAACTTCACTTCTGTAATTGTTGAAGTACTTTCTAATGACAACGTGTTTATGAAGGGAGAAAACTGGTTCAATCACATCACTTCTGAATAAAAAGAGGAAGAAATGGCTGAAAATATGGGCACTTTTTTTCTGAGCCTAGGAGAAGAGACACCATCGTCCCTCCGTGTCTAACAAGCATCTTCTCCATTGGTCCCAACATGGAGGGCAGCGATTTGCTTATCTCCCAAAGACGTGCATGGCAGCTGATGTCATTCACCCTGGGTTCTTCAGAATCCTCTTCTGCCTGAAGTCGTACACACGACGACAGAAGAAAACCATGTCAGGTGACACGTGATTTGGAGGATGGTGACTTCGTCTGAGCTCTAGTACTGAGCGGAAATATGCAGTCATACAGTTGCTGTTTAGAGAATTTGGTCGTGCAAGTGGTGGTCGTACAACTTGTGGTTGTGCACCCAGTGGTACCATGAGTGGTGGAGGTAGCAGGCCTTCCTCTATCCTCTTCACTTCTTTCCGATATCTGCAAAAAAGGATATTTTTGTACTCAATCACTTAAAGAAGCCAGAAAAAGATATAATTTTATGTGTAGTAAAATAACCTAAACAAGGGATAGGGATATTATAAGCAAGATTTAAATATATCATAAGTTGGAAATAATTTGATAAGCCATAAATTTTTGCATCTAAAGATATTTCGATTTTTTTCAAACAGGTACACCTATCCCTTGATTTACACAGTACTTGATGTACACAGTTTCAGTTTTACACAGTCAAGAAAACGCGATCATCCCTTGATATACACAAACTTCATGTACACGGTTTCGATTTTACAGACAAGAAATTGCAACCATTTCTCTATTTACACTGGATCTCTGTTGGTAAATTTGTTTACGACACAAGATGACAGTGATTGAGGAGAAATTTATTGAAGTTTTCATTAAATTAGTTTTTTCAATTTTATAACTAAGTATTTCCTAGATAAAAAATTTGTTTATTCCTTCAATTTTGAATTTCCCAAACTGTATGAAATTTTTTTTAGTTTAATATTAGTGTTATTTTCTCTGTTTACTCTATCATTACTTCCAATTTCAAATTTCTTTTATGGTTTCATTTTTTAGTTAATGTGAAGGTTCATATATATAATGTTTATATTATAATACATCTGAATTCAAATGTCTAATAATATATATTTATAAATCAAATTTCCAAAATATGCTTTATTTTAAAATAAATTGGAGCCATACCCCCAATTTTATATGGAATGTTAGTTTTGATTTACACAGTTTTTATTTACATGGAGATTTTTGAGAATCTCTGTTAAATCGAGGGATGGGTGTATACATAAAAGGTAAATCAAAACTATTCTTTCATAATAAAGCTTGTGCAGAAAATATTGATGGAAGCAATGTAAATGACCACCCCACTATTTTTAAATAAGTCATATGGATTGCTTTAACATCACATATTCACGGGTAATATAAATAATTTTTTTAAACCTGATCTCACAAAAATAAGAGAATGATTCTTGATTAAGACTTCAAAACTGACCACTATACACCAAGAGTTTTTGAAGAATTTTTTGTGCTATATTCTCCTTAACCTCTAAGTACAAAAAAAACACCAATAATTTAATCACTTGATAATTAATTATATTGCTCCTTATCTTGGAGAAAAGATGGACGAAAAAGGTAGGTAGAGTCACAGAAACTCACCTGCAATATTCATTGAAAGTGAGTACATAGCATTTGTCTTCAATGCATGCAACACTATTAGTGTCTTTGTGCTTGGAAGCAAAAATCTCATCCTCCATGTCTTCCTTCTTCCTCCCCTGTTCTGTGTGCTCAGGTCGATAGTACCACAATAGAGACACCATCATTTCCCCTGAAAAAATCATTAATTAATTAAAATTTGTCTCATAACTTTATGTACTTTCGAAAAAGCCAAGCATTTTTATAAAACAGCTAAAATAACAAGCTCATTGGCTGGCTCTGGACAACTCTGC
The DNA here is from genome assembly GCA_028673005.1 of Tanypteryx hageni. Classification (NCBI taxonomy): domain Eukaryota; kingdom Metazoa; phylum Arthropoda; class Insecta; order Odonata; family Petaluridae; genus Tanypteryx; species Tanypteryx hageni. Next base: position 181,149,105 of record CM054113.1, on the reverse strand, counting down.
TTTCAGTAAATATTTTTATAAATGAATAATGATTTCAAAATATGTAATCAACTAGCAAATGAGTATCATTCTTGTCAACCTGATGGACAGTATTTAAAGTAGATTTTCATTTTCCTGATGCTGAACCATTGAAACAAATTCTTATTCATAAAAGTTGATCTAATTTTTAAAAAATATAAGCAAAATTACATAAAACAACCAATTTCTAATGTAAATAATTTTGCACAAAAATTATGCAGGCTTACCATCTTCCGGATTTTCCCACAATGCTGCCACTTTAGCAACAAATGGTAAATCTACTTTTCTTGTTCCCGACTTTAATAGGACACAATCCCTTGCATATATGATATCACCTTCCTCATGTCTCATCGCCGGGTAACATTTTCTTATTACTGGAGGATCATCACTCTTTAAAATAAAAGTAGAAGACTTTGTTACACATAAAGAATGTTATATTACAATGAATAGAGCATATTATCAAATATTATGCATAAAAAATATAATAGTGAATAGATTGATAGCTTGTTTAATTCTCTATGAAAAATAAATATGTAAAATATATAGATCCTACTCAATTTTATCCAAGAGTTTTTTAATACCCATAATGAATCATTCACAGCAATGCCGGATTAACCGGGGCACAGTGGCATAGTTGGGCCAGGGCCCTGTGGTAAAAGGGGCCCCACAGAGGTCCCAGACACTGTGTGTGGGGTGGAGGGAGGGACCTGCGAAAAATTATGTGCCAGGGGCCCTGAGCCCCTTAATCCGGCCTTGATTCACAGATATAATATTTGCTGTGTTGTTGAGATCTTTAAAATTATATTTAGTTATGAAGATCTGCTTTATCAAAAAAAAAACAAAATAATATCAAAATAAAAAGGGTAAAAAATATTAAGTGAATATAAACTATCTTGATATTTATTCTATTAAAGTTTCTCTACATCATTAATAATTCTCACTGAAAAGAAAGTGATGCAAATAAAAAATGAAAACGCCTCTGAATTTAATATGAAATATATAGGCAGGCCAATTGACAATTATTTCTCTTAACTATTTCAAGTTCATCTGTGAAAAAAATGCATCAAACTAATTATCAGAGTAACAATCAAAGGAGAATTTAATGATTTCAATCACTTTTTACAAGTCAGAGATTCACATGGAAAAGAAACAGCCATTAAATAAAGGTTCTGACAACAAAGAATACTTACGGTTAGAAATATTCTCAAGTAATAAGGATCTCCTTCCCACGTCCATCCGTTGGACCACTTAGGCATCAACACTTTCTTGGGCAACTTATTGAGTTGAAGAGCCGTAGACAAGGCCACCGAAGAATCGACTGATGTAGAGCATCCAGAGGGTTGCTCTGCATTTTTTCCTGTCTTGTTCACACCTTTATTAGCCTTAGAATGAGGCCCAACACTAGATTTCTTTGATTTCTTACAAACTGGCACTGGAGGGGGTGGTGGCATATTGTTAGATTCACTCACTGCAGTTTCATTAGGTGCGGTTTTGAGTCCGTTCTCAGAGGGAGCCTGAACATCCACCACCGTTTGGAGCTCTGTCTCCTGAATGGACTTGGCCTCTTGGTCTATCGCCGGTGAAGAAGGCAATGGAGGTGATTCTCTCAAGCTCCTTAGCATACTAACTTTCCTGGTTCCTTTCCTACCTCCTCGAGGCGTGGAAGATGTAGAATGCCTCCTGGTGGGAAGATTCTGCGAGTTGTGCCTACCCTTGCTTATGATTCCATTGGTTCTACTAGAAGGTTGAGGAAAATTGGTGGTGGTAGTTGAAGTTGCATCACATGACAGGTGCACATCCATTTTGCTGGCTTTGCACATCTTTTTGGACTCGGTGCTACAACTCCTGCGTCTCCTGGTGGCCGGAGGCTTCTTTGCTTTGGGAGTCTGCAAGGTCGTAGGAGGTAGCATCTCATGAGGAATTGTCAATACGTCCTGGACGGCATGATCCTTGGCACCGTTCACTCGTGTATTGTTTACCCTGCAGTTGAGCTGCAGCTCCTCTGACGTACTTCCTACCTGCAACTGACAGTCAACAGAAATGGTTTTGGGAACGGAAGGAAGAGGTTGGGAGAGTTTGTCAATGGGAAGGCTTACACTTTGGGTCTGCTGAGTTTTAGCCCCGCAGTCGCTAACAATGGACGGCTCTGTTGTCTTGAGACTGGTTTCAAGCACGCAACAATCGCTGCCATTCAGTCCACATTCGCTCGCATGCTGATACTTGAACCCATTCTTCATCTTTTTCGAAAGCACAAGATTTGGACAACCTTCTGCAGATCTCTTCTCACCAGATGATACTTTTTTTGAAGGAATTATCTTCATGTCGAGCGGCGACTGAAAATCCTCAATGACCGGGCTGATGGTTTCCTCTCTCATCTTCTTGCTGGAAACATTTTCCAGTCGGTCGTGGTTCGAAAGTCTCCTTTTGGGAGAACTTTCGTATTCAGTGATTGGTCCTTTTTGATGGAACTGCATGGATTGGTCGGCCATGATGTCCACGTCCTTCTCTTCTTTGAAAGTTTCATTTTCAGACTTAACCTCACCCTTGACCTCACTTTCAGGAACTTCCATGAGGAGGTCACAGGTGTCCAGCATTTTATTCCCCTGCTTCATGCTGAGAGCATCCGTGTACAGCAACTGGTTGCAGTAACTCTTTTGGTAGGGGTTGATTGTTATCAGGCTCTTGCCTATGTCATCCAGACCATTTTCCCTCATCACCTCCTTCCCTGCCTTCATCAGGGAGATGACATCTTCCTTCTCAACATACTGGTCGTAAGGACCTTTCATGCAATCTCCCACCTCAATCTTGTGGATGTCTGGCACCGCCCATGCTTCAAAGTGTTTCTTGGACTCCAAAGCGCACTGCTGATCCTCAGCCACTGTCATCTCCTCACAGGTTGTTTGCTGCTGGATGGTTTCTGAAGCAATGCCATCGCTTTCCTCAGCCACTGGACACTGTTCCCTAGTCTCGGTGATGCACTCTTCGGAGATCCGAGGAACAGAAGGGACCAAGTGGTCGATGATGGGATCCGAGTGGGTGGTACCATCGAAAGTCTCATCAGCTATGGTGGAAACTGCGGCAGCGACCGCTGAAGCAGCAGAGGACACGGAACCGGCATCTGCAATGGCTGCCGCTGCTGTGTCGGTTGAAGAGGGCGTTGGAGTACCAGCGGAAGGAGCCAGAGGAGGCATTCCGCCCGCGCTGCCCCTCGCAGGACTCGGAGGATGTCGGAGGATTTTTCCAGCTGTGTTTCCGGCGTGGGGCTCCAGCAATAGGAGGGCGACCGGTGCTGGGGGCGACGGTTGCAGCTGGGGGGGAACCGCTGCAGTTGAGGAGGCGGTGGGCGTTGCCGAGGTCACGGTCGACGCTGATGCGGGTGGCGGTGAGAAGCTGAGGCCGTTGCTGCCACCGTTACTACTGCCTTCTGTGGATGCTGGTCCCGGGCCCTTACTCTCACCAGTAAGAGGCCCAGTATGGACGTTTTTTGGACACGATTGCATTGGGCAGGGACAGGGTTGGTATGTAGCATCTGCAAAATGAAGCATGATAAAAGAATTTGTAGCGCAATCGATAAAACCAAGGTTGCTATATTATATTAGATATTTATACCAAGCTACTACTGAAATCTTCAATAGATCCTCTATGACACAACTCTTGCAATTCAGATTAACCTTACGGGCATTGAATTAATTCGAGGTGCAAAATCTGTAATTGCGTTTTTTCGGTATAACCATAAAACTCACTTTCTTAAATTGAAACCAATTTTGCGAATGAATGCATTCCTTAAGTTTCGAATTTTTAATTAAATTTAATTCAATTCGAAAGATAAAACCTGCTAATGATAATGCTTTGTGAGAAAATTCATTGGTAATCCAAAGTTTTTCTATGGCTCACTTTCTTTTATTTCTTGGCACAAAATAAACGCACAAGTACTACTTAAGAAAGAATTATGGAGCCCATCTTACGATTGAAATCAGAATTGTAAAACAAGATTTCTCCAATAGCCTTAACTGAGATAACTTTAAACTCAACCAGTTAATGAAATTCAAGATGGCTAAATAGATAAATGAAAAAATCCTTAAACAATATAAATTCATTACTATGATTAGAGATTTATAAAATCAAGAAAGTGCATAAACTGATAAATTACAAATAATTTCTCAAATGTTAATAAAAACCAATTTGGTATTTTTGTAAATTATAAATTAAACGCGATTAAAAATTATTAAATTAAACAATATTGTAAAAATTTTTAGCACAAGTTGATGGTAAATTACATAGAGACGTGAAATTCACTCTCGGTAGATCCTCACAGAATGTTTCGAGACATCCCCATAAGAGCGATGCAAAGCAGATGGTAATACACAAGCAAACGACGCTGAGTTGGTTCGGAAAAAAATAAAAAAGTTAAACATCTTTTAGGCCCATAGAGGTTAGTTTCACTGGAACCACTAGTGAGATGAATAAATAAACACGTTGTAGCATTGTATTTTGAATGAACTCCAGCACACACAAAGAACTATAGCGTAAATGCAGAGTTACAAATATGCGGCCATTACACGTCATTAACAGGTTTCACATGCCTATTTTATAATGGTAGAAAATGTCATTCTTCACATATAGCGTAGTATGAAGTAGTTTCACGAAGTCAGCCTTTAACGAGGCATTTTGTCTTTCCGCGATTAAAACTTTGATTAAAATCCTTGCAACATAGCCTCTGATTTACTAGGTAGTAATTTTGCCAAAGATTAACGCCGTGTTCGCATACTTTGTAAACAAAAGTTGTAAGAAACTATTTCAACTTTGATAACAATACCCAAAAGGTAAAAACTTTCTCGCAGATATGTGACACACTAGAAAGCCACTTTCTAGAACACTGAGTTCATAATTAATTGGTTTCTCGGCGAAACAATAAATGTCCTAAACGAAGATTATAAAAAAGAATTATCTATGAATGAGTATTTATTCATAAGCTTTTAAGTTCCGATGAAAAATTAATGTATAAGAAAAATAAATATTCATTAACGGCGGAAATGAATCACTGGAAGGTGCACCGAAATGGAATAAAATTAACTAAATTACTTTTACGAAAACCCGAATGCTAACTATGCTAACTATGTCAATAAGCGCTTAAAAGTACAAGAAAACCCAAATGCTTTAAGGGATTATAACCATAATTACTTGTATTCAATATAATGGAAGTTCACGGACAAGAACAAGACAATTTCCAAAACATTAACCACCGAGATTAAAATTTCATGAAACATAACACGTTACAACATCTCATCTGAAGGTCTTTGCTATTTTTTGAGATTATTTCTCCAAGTAACATTTATCGTAAATATATCAATTAAATTGATGCAATTACAATAATTACTAATACATTTCCCCACCGGGATATTTCATCATTATTATCAAGGGTATTTGCTAGATTTTCCGCGAAAAATATTGCCAAACGAAAATATGGCCATGAATTTTAAAACAACAAAATGCAATCATTGTCCCAATAAAATTTGCTGCGTTGTAGCCTTCGCTAATTATTACCCCCGAACGTATTTATTTACCTAGAGCCTACTTTTATAGAAGAAATCCGCTAAGAAATTTTGTCTATCTTTGTAAGGATGCCGCGCTAACACAACCATCAGGACTCACTGCATTACTGGCGTGCGCCATCGTAAATTAAAACTTATACGATAGAGGTTATTTCTGAAACAAAAAATAAATCGTGGACGTGTCTCTCATGCGTCTTCAGTTTCCCTTTCTCCGAATACGGAGAGCAAAAATTCTTAGTTTCACATTGTTGATCTCGAAAATTGAGTTTAGGTGCATAGAGAATTTGGGAAACGAAACTCGAGAGTTAAAATGCTGACTTAAAAATTTTCAGCTACAATAAAAAAAACTAATAACCGCTGGAAACAAGCGATTCATTAGGAATTGATGACAGGATTGTGGCGCTGCTGTGGTATGGTGTTTTCCTCAATTAGAGAATGGATGGCAGGATTAAAGCGAAGAGAGGGATAGGAGCGAAAACCATCTTTTCTCTCCTTCTCTTAGCCTGTTGCCAGCCTATATCGATCTCTTGAAGTCGAGGGGAAAACACGGCAGCAGAGGGGACCAAGAAGCGCGGCTTCGCTGTTTGCTTTCTTCGCCGGAAGATGGTAGGAAGTTCGTCAGCCCCGTAAAAGGGGTCCCCTTCCTTCCGGTCAAATGGGCGGTATTCCTCGCCGGCTGGTATGGTTATCGGAAAGATGGAGAAGATGGAGGTAAAAAGTGAAAATGCGGCATTCGATGCGGTTCATAAGGAAGGCCGGAGGATTCGAGTCGATGGCGGTTAAGATGGCGATTAATGGATTAAATATAAGGCAAGATCACCCGGATAAGGAGAAATAGCGCAATTGAATATATAGAAGGAATAATTATACACGAAGGGTTGCAAGCATTCTACAGCTTTTGTGTTTCATAAAGTGAAAAATCAAGCAAATATAAAAAACGGATGTGACAAGAGTAAACACCCACTTCCGGTTGACCAATTTCACCAAAAACTAATCAACTCTCTCAACAAAAATGTCAAATATAAAATTTCGCGTTGATCTGATCAATAGTTTTTGAGTTAGGGCGTCCATAAAATTCCTATCACATACACACATTATCGAGAAAATGGTCAAAACGTGTTCAGAGGACCTCAAAAAGTGTATTTCCGCTGAAATCATGAAATCGATTTTTTTAGGAAACCAATACTTTTCCCTATATTACGTACGGAGAAAGTAAAAATCAATGAAATATTTTTTTAAGCATCAATTAAGTTCGGCAAGTTGCTCTTTTTAACTGTCGACGACCGTTACCTGCTCTAGAAACTCTCGTTAAAAGCGTAACCTTGGACGAGAATTTGCGAGACGACCATCGAAAAGTATAATAAAGCTGGTTCGAATCATAGAAAGAAGGAATCGATGAAAATATGCATCTTACGGGATTAGATATGAAATGTTTTTTTTTCGAAATGCGAGCATCACGCAAAGATCGAAGACAAAATAGTTAATATTCGGAAGATGCTTTCCTCAAATTGTATGGTATGTAATTGTTTAACAATTCGAGTTTTCTTAACCGACGATATAGGAAAAACAAACTTTTTTACCGAAGGGCCAAATTGATTTGATAATGTGCAAGTTTCATCGTGCCAGTTACGAGTTATTTTATCCCGACACCTATATTAGAAAAATAAACCTTTTCAATCCGCACACTCTCAACATATCGTTCAAATTTCCACAATAATTTCTAATGATACCCTTGCGGATATGCGTGTTTTAAAGCAATTTATATAGAAAATAAGACGGGCGGGATGACATAACTACGCGGGTCGTTGATTTGACGTCCCCTTGGTACAGAAAACAAAACAGTCGTCAAGGCGAAATTACACCTAGATAAGACAAATAATGTAGCAAAACATCATCGCGAGGATCATTTTATCAGCACTCGAAACAACCTATGCTATTAAAAAACGTAGTAACAACTCCTTCACCGAAACATCGTTAAAATAAATCTTTCGGAAAAAGATTCGTACAGACAAAAATAAACGACGGATTCGGAATCCGATAGAGTATCCTCAACCTTATGCAACCCACACGACGCTAATCGACCGCAAAATTTCAATTTTTTACTAAAACGTGTAATTCGATGGAAATATCGAGTTCGTCTTATGGCCGAAAAAATCCAAGAACGAGCACTTAAAGAATATTTGTCTCAGGTGTCTCCAACAGCCACAACAAGGTGATTCACCGAAATTAGATTCTAAAAGAATTTTTTATAACCTTGTTGTGGCCAACGGAGATACCTGAGACAAGCATTTTTGAAGAGCGTGTTCTTCAACCAAAATATGCGATACGCAGCCAACCGCATCAAAAAAATCACTATTTTTTCCCCTTCCATTCCGCGGCATATACGAGTGAATACGCAGAATAAATACAAACGCTTTTTTTTAAACAAGCGAACCACCAGGCAACGATACGACCCATTGAACACGTCTTATTTTACGCGAACTAATTCACTGACTACGGGATGGAGCATCAGAATGGGATGAGAAGACTTTAGAAGGAAAGCGAGAGAAAGAGAGGGGTGGGTACGCTGTGGATAGAAAGAGAAGTGAGAAAAAGACGAGGGTTGATCGAAAGACGGGTAGAGGTGAGGAAAGGGCTTCTTAACGGATTTTCCACGGGTTGAAGAGCAAAGGAGAAAGCGGGGGTGAGGGGAGATGGTGGTAAAGGTGTCCTTTTAAAGGGTTCTCTCACTCAAGGAAAAGCTAATAGCACTATTACGTGATTTAAGGTGGTTGGCAGCGTAAAGCGGTTGGATGGTTTTAGTGGGGGATAATAAGAAGGCACGATCCTCTCCACGGCGGGGTGTGCGGAGGGTTTTAATGGGAACGGAGCGAGGTGGCGAGTCATTGAAAAGCGCGCGCACACACGCACGAGGAGCAAAACGTTTATTCGTGTGACGGCGAGAATTTAATCACACTCGACTTGAGGTTCGTGATGAAAGCTCCGCCACCTTATGACTATGATAATGGAATTATGGGAGGGTTTATGAAGAGTGTATGCAATGTAACGCATGTCTCCTAATAAAACGATAAACGGTTCGAGTATCTTCCAAAGACCTCAATATTTAGTGCCATTTACGTATCGATGTTTGATGAACTCCGCGTCGCGTTTTCCAGAGCTTTAAATTAAAATGTACTGTAGTCCTTTCTTCATTTGACATATCATGAACAATACGTTTGATTTTTATGGACCTGCAATATTTATAACCAATCTCATCGATTAAACAGCTACTTGCGAAGAAAAAGTACTCTTCGCTTAATGCTTTTTCCTCACATTATCACGGTAGGGGAAATATGCCTAACTTGGATCTTTTCCTAAATTGGACTTTTCTTCCACGTCGAGCATTACTGTCGAGAGCTGCCATATACAATCATATCTGTGAAGTACTACCGATAGAGGAATCTGTGGTCGGTTTAAAGTGTTGCAGTATGTAGTGCGGTTCGCTGGAAAGCAATCTGAAGACTTGGGTAGTGTTTTATATAATTTCATAGTGTTACGTCGTAAAGCTGTGAGCGAGAAATACTCAAACATAGATAATATAAACTTGAATAATATTTTAGTATGATGTTTCACGACTAAATCGTAGTAATTGTGTTTTTAGGTTGTTTCATCTCCGTGATACCAGCAACTGAACAAAAAATGGCGTTTTTTCCTTTATTGGACCGCTTCGTTATTCCTATATTGAACCGCCATTTAATGACGTGCACAAAACACTGTATAGCCCTACGTGATTTCTAAGTAATTTATGTGCCATTTTGGTACATAGGTAATTACAATTTATTAGGCCTGACAATGGATATCGGACATTTTTCATGAGAACAATGATTATATTATTGAGCAGTACAATTTTCAAGTGGGGTAACATAGGTGTATCAATGCAGGTTAACTCTTTCACCATGACGCCTAAACGAAGGTATGGAGATTGGGAAGTTGAGAGCATGGAGAGGGCTCTGCATGCATTTAGAAATGGTACATGGGCCTAAATGAAACAGCACGCACTTCCAGTGTTCCGAAGGCAACGCTTAAAAGAAAGATGGACAGGAAAAACAAAAATGCAACAGAGCATATACAAAATTGTGGGCGACAGTGTGACCTTCCTAAAGAGCTGGAAGATGATTTGGTTCAACATGTTTTGTCTTTAGAAGAACATTTCTTCGGAATTACCAGGAATGATCCACGATGCATCGCATATCAACTTGCTGAAGCAAATGATATTCAGCATCGTTTCGACAAGGAATCGGGCATGGCTGGAAATAAATGGCATTATTCATTTATGAAACGGCATCCTGAGATATCCTTGCGGCAACCGGAGGCCACATCAATTGCCAGAGCTTGAGGTTTCTGCAAGGAACAAATAAATGGATTCTTTGATGTCCTCACGAACATCATTGATAAGAAGATAAGAACAACATCGATGCGTCCCGTATCTATAACATGGATGAGACTAGACTATCTACAGTTTAAGAACCTCAAAAAATACTGGCTTGCAAAGGAAAACACCACGTTGGAACAATCACAAGTGAAGAAAGGGGAACAAATACCACTTGCATGAGTGCATCGGGAAATTTTCTTCCACCCCTGTTGATCTTCAAAATAATGAGGATGAAAGATGAACTGAAGAGAGGAGCTCCACCAGGGTCTTAGTTCGCGTGTACAGATAACGTCCGAAGTATTGTCACGTGGCTGGAACATTATATTGCATCCGTCTAGCCGACAACAGAGAAGAAGGTTTTCCTTATTCTTGATGTAATCACCACCCACACAAAAAGCTTCGAGGAAATCAACCTCGCGAGGGAGAATGGAGTTATAATGCTTTGTTTGCCAGTGCATACAACACACCGTCTACAGCCCTTAGAGGTGTCGCTTTTCAGGCCCCTATCCGTCTGCTTCAACCAGGCCTCGGACAAATGGATCCAATGCTCAATGCAGCATAACTCAGTTCATTATTAGCCAAATTCTGGGTAAAGCGTATAGGAAATCCGCTACAGTTGGTAATGCTACTGCTGCATTCGCCAAACTGGCATATGCCATGTAGATCGGCATCTATTCCAGGACTGCGACTTTGTTCCGTCTGCGAACGGTGCAACTGAGGCAACCTTTGACCCAGTTCATGACGCTCTCACGGAGAATGAAGATCAAAATGAATCTTCCCAAACGGATACACCATCCCCAATTGGTCAGAACAGTCCTAAATACAAGACACTTGCAGATGCTGGTCTCTCTCCCACATCTTCAGCAGCTTCTGTAAAAAAATGCATGCGATCTACTTCTACTGCGACGATTACTGACAGTCCCCACAAGGAGCAATTCGAACAGAGGCAGACAGAGATCAGCACAACGAATAATGCTAAACTCAAGAAAGAGATATTTGCATCCGATGATTCGCCTGGAACATCGAAGAAAACTAGTCCAAGTTATTGGTTTTGAAAAATATGTGAGGAGATCTCTATGACAGATATGATTCAATGTATGAAGTGTTAACTCTGGGTATGAAAATTGTGTCAATGTAACGCCGAAGACGAAAGTATATCGGTGCTGTGACAGACAGTAGGCAAGAGTACCTAACACTATCCTACATAAGCCACTCAGATGACCAATATTGGCACACTTCCCCTACATGGTTGGGTAAGGTGTTTACAATCGGCATGATCGATCTTAGAGTCAACAACATAATATTATTTAAGATGAAACGCTCGCTTAGATAATCCCACAAAAGTGCAACGTGATACAGCATTAATCACGATGATAATAATTACCTAACTTTGACTTACCCACTCCTATAATTATTCCCCTTAGGCAGTGGGCAAACTACTTTCAACAAGCGGCATGCGACCAATGAAATGAAAAAATCGGGCAACTGTTCGTGAGCTAATGAATTACTTACGACATTAATATTCGTATCAGGACCATCAAGGCAAGTATTTCAACGCTTAGATTGCAATATGAAGAAAATTGACCGATCGCGTGCATGCTTATGCATTTATTTTAGAGTTTCACTGGTACACGGCACGTTACATAAAAAAATTTCAAACTATATAATAGAAACTTTCGTTTGCAACCACCCAATCCTTAGAGATCACCCTTCTGCCTCGCTCGGTGATTTGTAACGACGTAAGGGCCTCTTTTAAAAGATTTTTTAGTATTCCTGTCACACGCGGTTCGCGAGAGAAATTTGTAATTTAATTAAATCGTAACTTCCTTTGCGTTCACGAAAACGGCAACAACGAGATGGAAACTTAACGTATATCGTATTGGGCCAGTGGTTCTAAGGCAAATCTACCTTGCGACCTCCTCCATGAGGGATGTTCGGTCGCTGCGACCCCCCCCCCCCCCCCCCATGATTTTTTGAGATGTAAAAAAACGGATTTCTCCGAAAATGGGAATTTATGATAATAACCTAAAATGTTACCAATGAAATTAATTTATTTATAAATATTTATGCATATAGATACATTTTTAGATGTTTGTTATTACTGAGACATATCTACTTGTTATAACACACACGGTGTCCGAGAAGTCACCGTACCCGATTTACTTTAATGATATATTCGTTACATTCTCTGACATGTACTCGTATTTTATGAATCCGGCGGCACCGTCTCATTCGACAAAGAAATTGATGCGTTGCCCATGTCCTTCGTGACATCTTCCGCGGTATCTGTGATGTTACAGAAATGTTTTTGTTTGGTTCAAAGAGATTACTAATTACACGTTGAAGATGGAAAACAACCCACCACACGTGATGTTGTGGGCAGGTATAACTGCCAATCATGTCATTGGCCAATATTACTTTGACGGACCTGTCAACGGTGCATCATATCTGGAAACGTTGAAGAATTATCTTATACAAGAGCTGACCAACAGAGGAATCAGGGAACAGGTGTGGTTCAGCAAGATGGCGCGACAGCCTGTATCGTGCTAAATGTTTGCTACTTCCTCAACGAAGCATTTATTCTGAAGATTTCAACTGGCAATCAAACATAAAACATAGACTTATAATCTACAAATTAAAATTGAAGCATTGAGAGAATTAGGAAAAAATCAGTTGGCATAGCGCAGACTGCTCGCGAGCCCCGCAAAATTGTCTCGCGATCCTACGTTTGAGAACCACAGTATTAGGATACTAAAGAACTACAACGTAATGCAAGAATTCTAGGAGTAAAACATCCTCTTCACTCCGAGGATAAAGTAATAAGCGGACAGAACTACATTTATCCGCCGGAAAATAAAAATTTTTCATTCATATTTTGTATTGAAAGTTAAATTTAACTCGCAAAATAACCCAACTCTCTATGCACCCCTAAAACAAACGAAAAACGCTGTAGAAACTGGCGGCCAATCCTACGGCAACAATATAAAAAACTGAGTACTGGATGTCTGCAGATATCATCGGAAGAACGCCGACAGAGACGACCAAGAAACTCTGGATGGAAATGACAGCACGTTTACATAGTATATTACGCTTTTATTATTCATTAGGCTAAAAAAAACTACTCACACCAAGACAATTCATAAACATTTCAACGCGTGGAGAGCTCACTAGACTTCATGATGCAACAGTCTAAGTAACACATCGCGAGTCGTAAAATATAACCCTCGAGCAACGTATTCCGCGCGGAGACTTGCGCAATAATTGTCGCCGCGAGAGTATTTCGCGCGAATCTGGAAATGCTTCCGCCATTTTGATCGCGCAAGGCTGCACCCGTCATGTACACCACTTACGCAAAACACGTGAATCACTTAATACCGCGAAGCTAAAATAACAAAAGGCGGCGACATGCGCGCACAAATGAGACCGTATGAGGAAGAGATCTATGAGTCGGTGATCTAGACCTTGGAACTGAATAGTTAACGACATGAATTGATTCAAAAGACTGTTTTTTTCGGATTGTAAAGCGCGCGCATTATACAGAAACTCTTATAAAAATGAATAATTCATCGGAAGGCATACGAAGTTTTTTTTAAAGGCAACTAATGTGTTCACTTTATGAAACATTTCGACGAAATATCTCTCTGCTTCGATGGCGGACAATGGCAGCCATCGATATTTAATCAACAAATTAGAAGACTTCACAGAAGAAAAACTAGTGAAATGTGAATTTCCGTGATGTGACCAATTAAAATCACGTGGAACGTATTAATAGTAACTTTGCTCAATGCTAATCGGTAATGGAAACCCCTACATTGCTCTGTCACCTTCGTGCAAAAATAAACGATTTTTAAATGAGTTTCAGTATCGCGTTAAATGATGTACGGATGGGCACATCAGTAACTGAAAATGAAAGTTAGATGATTTAACTCTGCCCCATCAGCATTCCACGCACGTGCCAGAATTTAATGATGAGGACTCCAATGATGGATGCGTAGAATTTCGAAAAGCCATAATAAGACAGAAATGGGCAACAGTAACTCTGAATGATTAAAATCGGCGGAAATTGCCAAGTAATGCAATTTATCTATTTGTCAATTAAGGCTACAAGTAAGACCCACAGCAATAAAACGGCAAACTGGCAATAAATATTAATTATAGTTATTGTTAAACCTCGACAAATCGAACCTGTATGAATCGATTTTTCGATAACTCGAATAAATATATTTCCTCCATAATATTCTCAAACAATGAATTGCATTTCCACGAATCGAATTTTCTGCCACTCGAAATATCTATAAGTAAGGTTTTTTATAGTACCTATTCTCCCATAGAATCGAGTTGTGTAGGTTCGACAAGCTTACACAAATGCAACCGTGCGTGGCGATACTAAGAAAAGCAGTTAGTACAATATCTTCTCACCCACCAAAATGTACACACGCACGCACACACATACATGCACCCCGCATTCACACCACTGGACACACCTAAACAGGCGAGACTCCTACCCGGTGGGGTGTGAGAGTAGCAGGCCGGGGGTCCGGGGCTGTAACCCGGGTAGTACTGATACGCCTCCTGAGGAGGCGGGGCCTGCGGGGTAACTCCCTCCGGCCGCTTCGGGCCCGAACGAAGAAGGCCCCGGTAGAGGCAGGGCGCCCGCTACAGCGGCTGCAGCGGCTGCTGCTGCCGCGGCGGCTGCCGCTCCCGGGTAAACCTCCGGGTAGTAAGAGGCCGGGGGCGGTGCCGTCGGAGGCGGGTAGCGCCTGTAAGGCGAGGCGTACTTGTGGCTTGGGGACGGGAGGTAGTGCTGGGCCACGGCCGCCGCTGCCGCAGCGGCAGCCGCCGAAGACGAGGTCGATGGCGACGAGGACGACGACGGGGAATATCCCGGGCTGTAGCAGAGCTCCTGGTGGGCGGGGGGCGTACTGGTGGGTCACGAGGGCCGACTGACCCGCCGAAGGATGATGGTGGTGCGTGTAATACTGGTGATGGGGGTGGTGGGAATGGTGGTACGGGGAAGGGTAGAGGTGGTGGGCGTGGTGGGATGCCGAGGGGGGTGGAGGCTGCTGCTGGGTGGAGTAGCGGTGGAAGGGGGAGGAGGTCACGTGGCCCGAGGAGGAAGAGGAAGAGGCGGAGGATGCGGAGGAGTGCGGAGGGGGGCGGAGCGGCGCGGTGGGAGTGGGCAACGGGGAGACCCCGACCTCGGAACACGAGGCGTCATCGTCCGCGGAGGGAGAGCGGGGCGGGGGAGGACCCGTGGCGAGGATTGATGCCCCCGCGGGCGCGGGAGCTACGCTGGAGGGAGGGCCCACGACGGGGCGGGGCGACTCCAGCGGCTGGGCCTCCACCGCACCGAGCACCAACGCCGATGGAGGCGGTGGTGGAGCCTTAGTGCTGCGGCACAGCTCAGTGCTGGTGTGGATCAGTGGACCAGCCGGTTGGTAATAACCTGCAGAAGAAAGAGAGATTTTTTGGTTTAAAACAATCGAAGAAATGCATGAGTAAATTTATGAAATACAAACTACCACGGGAGTACAGCATCACAAGGAAAATGAAGCGAGCTCCTAAAAGAAAATGAGAACTGGAATGTCGCTGAAGAATAAACACTATTATTTTGGATATTACCGCTCATATGCCATTGATCCCGCAACGCGAAGAGGACGAGTATACTCGTCCAACCAAGTCTTCATACAAATGTATTGATTAACTTGCAACGAAAATGCCGAAACAAATAACCCGATAGGACAAATTAAAAGGAGAATATAAAATCAAAATGTGAATTTAACTCGGGAATTCACTTAAAGGGTTTGGTTAAATGAGAAGGTATTGAGACATTCATTCGTCGACTGCTTTCTCGACTACATCAATTACGTTGGATGAATAAATAATATATTATAAATAAAATTAAACCAATTATATAACGATATTAAAACAAAAAGGTGCAATGTGAGGTTATATGAAGGCTTCATTTCACATTTTGCAGAGATTGCACTGAAACTAACCAACTGAAGTCCACGGGCACCGAAAAACACATTTTCGTGTTTTAACAATAAAAAAAGTGTGAAACCACGCTGATGCATACGCCATCGGGTTGTTTACTTGACAGTTGGTATAACATGCGTAAACATCGTTGAAGAGAGTGCAAATTTATATCAACTGCGAACTCGAATGAGTTGGATGAAAAAGCATGAGAGGCCAATATAATAAATTTGTCCACTCGCGGCCAAAAACGTGTAACCAACCTGACGAATTTAGCGTAAGTGTTAGGAGAAAAATGTCTAACATTGAATTTAAAATTATAATAATGTGAATTTTTATACAAAAATAATCCTTAACTAATTCCTCATTTCTGAAGAAGATTCTTATGTTTATCCTGCACAGAAGGCGCAAGGTCGATGCTTCACGATAGAGGTTCACATAAAGTCATACTCTGTTTCATAAATCTTTGCGGCTGAGAGAGGGAGGGAGGGGAGAGAGGGAGAGAGAGGGGAGAGAGAGGGAGAGAGAGGGGAGAGAGAGAGGTAGTGAGAGGTAGTGAGAGAGGGAGTGAGAGAGGGAGTGAGAGAGGGAGTGAGAGAGGAAGGGAGGGAGAGAGGGAAGGAGGGAGGGAGATAAGGAAGGAGGGAGGGAGAGAGGAAGGGAGAGAGGGAGGGAGGGAGAGGGAGGGAGAGAGAGGGAGGGAGAGAGAGGAAGGGAGAGAGAGGGAGAGAGAGGGAGGGAGGGGAGAGAGAGGAGGGAGGGAGGGGAGGGAGGGAGGGAGGGAGAGAGGGAGGGAGGGAGAGAGGGAGGGAGGGAGGGAGAGATTGATTGATATGGTCTTTATTTGGGGCGAGATTGAGACTAAGAAGGGGAGGGAGGGAGAGAGGGAGGGAGGGAGATAGGGAGGGAGGGGGGATGGAGAGTGGGAGGGAGAGAGGGGAGGGAGAGAGGGAAGGAAGGAGGGAGGGAGGGAGAGAGGGATTGATTGATTGATTGATATGGTCTTTATTTGGGGCGAGATTGAAACTAAGAAGGGAGGGAGGGGGGATGGAGAGTGGGAGGGAGGGGGGATGGAGAGTGGGAGGGAGATAGGGAGGGAGGGAGATAGGGAGGGAGGGAGATAGGGAGGAAGGGAGAGAGAGAGAGAGGGGAGAGAGAGGGAGAGAGGGGAGGGAGAGGTAGGGGGGAGAGGTAGGGGGAGAGGTAGGGGGGAGAGGTAGGGGGAGAGGTAGGGGGGAGAGGTAGGGGGGAGAGGTAGGGGGAGAGGTAGGGGGAGAGGTAGGGAGTGGGGAGAGGTAGGGGGAGAGGTAGGGGGAGAGGTAGGGGGAGAGGGAGGGAGAGGTAGGGGGAGGGAGAGGTAGGGGGAGGGAGAGAGGTAGGGAGAGACGGTAGGGAGAGGGAGGGAGACTCAAAATTTTCTTTAATACTTTTCAGTGCGCTTATTAGAAAAAGAGTATAAATTTAAAAGTTTTTTATATATTTTTTATTATATAAAATTAGATCCGGTCGCTAATCCTCCCTCTTGCTGTGGGAAGAATATCAATTTTCCGTTATAATCCACGATTCGTAGTCTTTCATGTAAGGTAAATTATATTTATTCGTTTAAAACGATAAACAAAATGAACCACTACTGAATCCCGGTTCTGTTTCTGAACGCCAACGGAAAAGAGCACCATAAAATTGTGCTCGGCTCAACCGAGACGAATCTTGATCCCATAAATGGCATCTAGGCGAGAAACCTTCAATAATTTACAACAATCTACGTCATAGGTAAATAGGTTGGCGCTTCCTTTTAGAATGGAACACACTTTCTCCGTCGCTAGGAGAGGAGATTCAGGCCGGGCTAAGGAATGTGGAAGAGAGGAGAGTTCACGGCCCTCCTTAGCCATCTGTAACTGCTTCCCTCCTGATGGTGGCGCCACGCTGCGGGCGCTCACGGAACCTGCTGCACGAGAAGGAACGGGGAAGCCATTGTTTTCGTCCTTGAACGTGGCGGGTTCGGCGGAATAATGGAGATTGCAACGTTTCCGTGGGCAGGGAAGGTGAGAAGCCATTGTTCCTACGATAAAGGGTTCAGAAGGATTCTCCGTACCTTCCATAGCGTGAAGAAAATTCCTGGTACTTCGACACACGTCGGCAAAAGAAAATCCAAACGTTCGACCAATCATAAATCATACAAGCAGCTCTTTCCTGGACATAATTTTGATTTAGAACCAATTTTTTGGGTAAAAACGAACACACGTGGTAACTACAGGGATCTGTTTTTCAATGTGTAATACATATCGGACACATAAAGTAACGCAACCAAATACTCAATTCCGCATTAAGGTTTCCCTCAGAAGCTGGCGTGGTAGTACCTAACTCCGATAACAAGCATTTTCTTCGAGGCAAAAAAATCATAAATCAAATCGGCATGCTAATGTTATGAACTCCATCGCTATCTGGAAATTCTTCAAATTACATTGGACAAATACGGTAGGAATCGAAGAAGTGCACTCATTCCTAGAAGTGCACGACTTCGTTTTACATTATTTCGGTTTAGCACGCTTTTCTTTTCGGAGAACTACCTC